>LPNX010822581.1:364050-414036 GCA_001517045.1 Pseudotsuga menziesii | reverse complement strand
GGCAAAGGGGGGACTCCAGATATACCCTAGAGTACTTGGAGTATGTCCAAAACTAAACCTTCATGGCTACCCGCAAGGAATATGTGGGATGAAATGGAGTCTCTAGGGCTATTGTTCATAATGCACCTGTTAGGGTGTGACAGAGATCGGTGCCCTGAGGTCACTTTTCAGAAGTTCCCGCTTCCTTTGGGTATTTTTCCACCATGATGGTTCGATCTAGGTGTTTGATTTTCACCTGTTGGTTTGTTAATTTGGGAGAGTGAGTCCTAATTATACTAGTCACTCAAGTGCTTTTGATATAGCTTGACTGATCAGATGAACCACAGCCAAGTGTAGAGCATACACACTAGAGTCTTGTCAATTTTAGTAAGTTTTAAACTGGGTGTTCTTGTTTAAAAGAAAACCCTCCAGGAACCTCTTTCGATCCAAGTGGATCTCAATAGTGGAATTGAGGAGGGGTTAATTTTATAATAGCTGAAAAACAAATGATCAAAATAAAACATATACACAATTTCTAGTTTTCTAATTAGTCCTAACACAAATCTCTTTCCCTTTTCGGGTCAATCGGGAAGTCGTGGGGTAAGTATTAAGATTACTTTGAAATATAAAGTATGGAATATGAAATTAATAATAAAATAAATTATACTACCCTACAGATTATATCAATACTAGTTTGAAAATAAATGAGCAAAAAAAAACAAAAAGGACACCGACGCAAATCCCCCAGGGGGGATGGGGAATGGGCTCGAAAGAGCCTATTCAAAAATAATTTTATTAACAGTGGTTACAATATCAGAGAACTGATATAATTCCTCTTCATCCTTATATGGATTGAAATCAATAGATTACAAGGTGCGAAAATCAAAGGTTTTAGTCAAATGGGAGATCCCTGGGGGGATTTGAACGCTCCTGAAGACACTTCCGAACAGAAGCTTCCTTTATTTTATGTTACACCTACTAAAACATAGAGAGCATGTTAGAATAACATATTCCCAAAATATCTTTAATAGTACCTTTGGATCAGCCTACCTTAACTCAAAAAAAATGAAGTTAAAACTAGCTAAATAGGCGAAGAAGGAATGAAGGAAAGCAAGCTTTCCTTGGGATCTTGGCTTGCTGTTTGTGCAGCCAATGAAATATGCACTGATTTCTCGATTTAATCTATTTTAAAACAGAAATGAAAATGGGTGCATGCAACCTACTGATTCTCTTTAACTTGTCAAGGAAAATGGACGATTTCCTTATGCTAGATCTAGAAGACTTTATGATATTTTTAAGAGTTGAGATCTAGACTATGAGCTCTGAAATATCATATCTATGTATATTTTACTTTGATGAAACAGAGACAAATGATAACAAAGCTTTTTCACACCGTAACCAGGTAAGAAAATTGATTTTTTATAGAAATGAGAAGAAGAGGAGAGAAGGTCGGATCGTTGCTTGAATGGAGCAAGCTGAAAGGAGGCCCTTTTGTGGAGTGCTGAGGGATATATTATTGAGCTTATTGGATATGAATGGTGTCAATCTAGATCCACACCTTCATCCAATCAGGAACCTGCAACTAAATAACACAAGCCTGCACACACCTCGTGAGATCTGGATATAGATGTATAAAGCAACAAAAATGAAAGATTATGCAAAAATAAACTTATTTAAGCATATAATGAAATTTTTGAGCATACATCATATGGATAAACAAGATCAAGTAATCTAACTTGCCTAGTTTACACCCTTACTTGATTCAACCGAATCCTTGAATCCAGAGCACAAACGCAGCACATAATTTGGCAAGAAATTGCAGCTACCACATCAGCAGCATAACACTGAGGATCCACACATACACATGCACTACACATTATAGCATCCAAAGCTTCTTTATTCACAAATGATGATCAAATACAGAGTTACAATGCCAAGCCCTTTAGTCTAGCTCTAACTATCTTGGAAGAGGGAGCCTCAAGCAGGATATATACAAATTACAGGCCATCCAGCCCAGGGGGGGCACAATTCCTCATGGAATCATGTGAAATCAACTGATGGAGAGTTCATCAATGCAGAACTGAAGCTAAACTGAACCTACTTGTCAACCGAGGGCTTGATTGAGCTGACACATCAGTCCACAGAGCATCCAGGAGATTCCACACGTGTGGAGGAGACAGAGAGGGCACAACTCCCCATGAAGACAATTGTAGATCAACTCTGGATCTGATTTGATCCCCTCCTTCAATCAAGGATTTGTCAGATCTAGTCAATCTGCTTCAGATCTGATTGATTTAAATCAAATCGATTGAGGATCCACTGACTTATGATTTTGGATTTGCTCCATTATTCATTAATTTATTAATTAAAATAATCAATAATTGATTTTTGGGGCTTTCTGACCTGAGTGACGGAAAATCACTCAAAACTTAGGAAATAGTGGGTCCATGGGTTTACATGGTGCTCTTAGCTTGAAAATGAGCACCTACATGACTGAAACCGATTATTTGACCCACTTTTATTACAAAATCAATTTTTCCAATTAAACTATTAAAAAATAGCCTAAGTTTTGGAAAAATTAAATTTTAATAAAAAACGCTGAAAAAACTAAAAAAATGAAAAATTGAAAAAAACCTAGGGGGACTTAGACATGTCCATATGACTCGATAATGATCTCTATCATGTTTATACATTGACACATAGACTCCAATAACCTCAATAGACCTAAATTCCAAGCCAACCACCCCAACTTTGGGGGTATGGAGTGAAAAAATCAGAAATTATCAGTCATTTATTCAACAACCAATAATAACCAAGGGAAAAAACACCCTGGGCTGATTGGATTGACAAATAAAGTCTAAGAGACCGAGTCTTTTATAGACACTATCATGCTAGAACATTTATTACAACTCCCCCATGGGGTATGAACATGTGATATAGTACAAGAAGCACTTCCCAGAAGTACTTCCAAAGGTCTTTTTGAAGTTCGAACAAGTTAACCTTGTCCGGTTCACTAGGATCACTTGATAAAAGACCACTAAGTACAACTTAGGTGGTAACATTCTAGCTCCATCTGGGACACATTCTCTGACTAATCTTCTGTTCAAAGGAGAGGATGTGAGAACTCTAGAATCTCTGGGTCCTCCAAGGCAATTAGAGTTTGTCAGTAACATGTATATATAAGAAAAAATTAGCTATAAAAACAAACTAGCGTACATAATTAATCTATAATGTGCAAAAAGGAATATTTTACAAAAACTAATATACAAAGGAAAATTTTCAACATGATACAAAATAACTATAATACAACAATATGATATATACAATTTAGAAATACATGCAAGGCAAGGTTTAGAAATTGGCCCTGAAACCACCGATGCCACTAAAGGCATCAAACTGTCTCGGCGAAAAACAGCTTGAGGAGGAAACCATTCACTGGTAAGCTCAATCTTTCTCCTTCCAAGTCATTTAGGTAGAAGGAGTTCTATCCTGATATTTCATCGATGATGTACGGTCCCAACCACAGGCTGTCGAGCTTTCCATGTTTCCCAGGTTTTTCCCGTCGTTTGTCCCAACATAGAACCATGTCACCTACTTGGAAGGACCTTGGACGGGCAGACTTATCAAAGGCTCTCTTGACCTTGTCTGAATTTTTGATACTATGGTCAAGAGACTCTCTTCTGCTCTTATCTAGCTCGATCAATTGGTTTATTCTATTCTGGATGGCCTCTTGATCTGAGCTGAATGTCTGGAGGAGCTGATAAACTGGAAGCTTTAGATGGACAGGTAAGGTGACATCAAGGCCATAGACTAGTTCAAAAGGGGTCCTCCCGGTTGAACTTTTTTAGTGATCCTGTCGGCCCATAATGCTAATTTGATTTTGCTATCCCAAGCCTTTTTATTGTCACCCACAATTTTTTTGATTATGGTCATTAAGTTCTTGTTACTTGATTCTACTAGACCATTTCCTTGGGGATAGTAATTAGATGAGTGAGATAGGATAATGCCGTACTTGAAACAGAAAGATGACATCTCGGAAGAAACAAAGCATGGGCCATTATCCGTGATTATTCTAGCTAGCACACCAAATCTCGTGATAATCTTATCTTCTAAGAAGTCCATGACTATAGCATCAGTTTCCTTCTTGGTCAATATCACCTCTACCCACTTGGTAAAATAATCAGTAGCGGTAAGAATCCAAGAGTAACCATTACTCAAGTTATCCTTGAACTTACCAATGAATTCAAGCCCCCAATGCTGGAAAGGGCCTTGGACTACTATTGGATTTAGAGGCAAGGCTCTCATTTGTTGCTTTCCGGTGAATAACTGACACTGGGGGAAAACTATGATAGCATTGTGCACATCTAAAAATAGGTTTGGCCAATAGTATCCTGGTCTAAGGATTTTGTGGGCGATTGTTTTTGTTGCAAAATGTCCACCACAAAGTCCTGAATGGAACTCAACCATGAGTTTCTTGGACTCAGGTTCATCGACACATCTAAGTATCAAACCATCAGGGTTTCTCCAACCCAAACCATCTTTGGTCAAACAATACGTAGTTTCCTTTAACCTTAATGCACTTCTTTAATGGCCAAGTAAGTGATCAGGGCATGTAAGGTTGCGGAGGAAAAATATGATGTCGGTGTACCAGGGGTGCTGCTCTAATCTCTGAAGCTCGTCTGATACACTTTGCTCTGAATTGTTGGTCTGGCAGATTATTCCTAAAGCCTTTTCATTTCCTTGGGTCAACATCTTTGCAAGACCCTATCCCTTAATTAATTTAGTAGGTTTTATCTCGAAATCATATTCTTGAATTTTTGAAACCCACTTACCTCTGATTCCTAGACAATCCTGCTGAGACGTGATATCTTTAACAGCTGCATGGGGTACATATCCAATGATTTTGGAGTAACCTATATATGTTCTGAAATGTTTAAGGGATTTGACAAGAGCATAGGCCTGTTTCTCCATCATGGTATACTTCAATTCTGAATTCTGTAAGGCTCTACTCATAAAGGCTATGGGTTGCTCTTGCCCCTCCTTATTATTTTGAAGTAAAACACCGGCAATGGTGTCTTCTGAGGAAAAGGAGAATATCTGGAACTCTTTGGAATAATCTGGACTAGTCAAGACCAGGGACATGGATATGGCATTTTTTATGGACTTGAATGCAACTTTCCCTTCATCCATCCACTCAAACTTAGCATCTTTCTTTAATAGCTTTTGTAGAGGTTTCATTAATTCTACTAAGTTTGGAATGAATCTTCTTATGAAATTGATTTGACCATTAAAGGACTGGAGAACTTTTAGATTGTGAGGCAAGGGGACTTTCTTAATGGCTTCAACTCTCTCAGGATCAACCCTAACACCATCCTTAGAAATGATGTGCCCCAACAACTTGCCTTCATCAACTCCAAAGATTGACTTGGCGGGATTCAAGGAAATACCATATTTTCGACATCTTATAAAAACCTGCCTAAGATGACTTATGTGGTTAGATCTCTCTTTTGAAAAAATAGTTAGGTCATCCTGATATATTTCAATTATTTTTCCTATAAGTTCTTTGAAGGAAAAATCCATGGCTCTTTGGAAGGTGGCACCAGCATTCAATAATCCAAAAGGAATTCTTATAAATTTATAGGTACCCCAAGGTGTGGTGAATGTAGCCTTATGTTGATCTTCTCTATTTACCAACACCTGGTTATAACCGGAAAATCCATCCAACATGGACATCATTCCTGATCCTGTTACTCTTTGAAGCAAAGTTTCCATGTCGGGTAATGGGTAATTATCTTTGAGGTATGATGTATTCAGATTTCTAAAATCTATACATATTCTAATTGACCCATTCTTCTTTCTGACAACAACTAAGTTGGAGCACCAATATGAATGCCTTGTAGGTGCTATGATCCCTGCTACTAACATTTTCTGAAGTTCCTTCTGCACAATGGGGGACAACTTAGGATTTATTCGCCTAAGTTTTTGTCGGAAAGGTTTGGCCTCCTTAGCTTCTTCTGTGAGGGGAATAGTGTGTTGAAACACATCATCCCTATAGGCTTTAAGCTCATCATATATAAAGTCCAACACATCTCTATACTCTTTGATTAGGTTGATCAAGTTGTTCCTTCCCTTTTTCGAAGTACCCTTTCCAATTTTTATTAACTTGGGATCCTTGTCAGTTCCTATGTTTATTTCCATATAATTCCTAGTTTTTATTTCTTCCTTTTGTTTTTTATTATGATATTGTCGATTGAAAAGATTCTCGAAAGCTATAAGGCTACTCAGGATGTGATTCCTTTCATTATCCTCGCACTCTTGATACTCTTTACCTTCCTGCTGATAACTAATCTTGCAACCCTCAAACTCTTGTAGATTGTGGATGAATCTTAAAAGTTGCTCATCATCTTTGAAAACCTGCCAGTGGTCTACATTATCTGGAATTGAAGGTCTGAAATTGATTTCCATCTTTCCATTCCCATTAATAATTTCATCCGATGGCTGGAGGGTGGATTCTGCTACTGCTAATTTATCGGCTAACCCATTCATTTCCCTATGGACCTTTTGAATGTTAAGCGCATCAAACCATTCCATAGTGTCCCATGTGGAATTCCTATACTTTCTTAGTCTGTCATTTTTGCATTGATACTGATTCTTAATCTGGAGGACAACTAAGTCTGAATCACCCTTTATGTTCAACATCTTTATCCCCATATCTTTAATGGTTTCTAACCCTAGGAGCAATGCCTCATACTCAGCTACATTGTTTGATGCTTCAAACTATAACCTGAACACAAAGTTGTAGATTTTATATGAAGGAGAGATGATCACGATTCCCCCACCCTTTTCGGTTTTGGAATAAGCCCCGTCAAAGTACATTTTCCAAATTTCATCGATCTTTTCATTTTTAATGTTTTCCTTAATGGGGGCCATGAAATTTCACAAAATAGCATAGTTTCCAAAATTATCAGTGAAATGAACAAATTCATTTATGGGCGTCTTAGGGTTTTCTACATGCCGTTTCCTCATCTTTTCTCTATGGAGAATCACCCTAGTGTTCTCTAATGTAGGTATAGTAGCATATGTCCAATCCATTTGAATGTGCCCACCAAGAGTTGTGGCCCATTTTCTGGATAACAACATACCCCAATTATCTGGAAATCTATCACCACCACCTCCATCGACATGTCGATATCAGGATACTTAGCCAACTTAACTTGTAAATTTAAGATTATCCCTACCACTTCAACTTCTCTTGCATCCATGGCACAAACATTGTGGTAGGGTCGGGTGACCCTTAGATTTAGCTGCTCCATTACTTTTCTTGTCATGACATTTTATGAAGCACCTGAATCTAACATACAGTTATGAAGGAGAAGTTTATCAACTAAGAGGGAGACATAAAAAGGTGGGTGATATTCTCTTCTCAGATCAACACTGTTGAGGACTATGGGAATATCTATGGGTTCAATATGGTCAGCTTCAAATATAGCATTATTATTAGGAAGAGGATCCTCTTCGATAATATTATGAGCTTTACTTTGACTATCCTCTAAGGCTTTCAACAACTTTTCCTTTTGACCGGGAATTTTAAGGACATCAGTTGCATAAACATGAATCTTAGCACTACTTATCCATTCTCCCATATCAATATTTGACTTAGGGACAATAGGAGGATCTAGGAGCGGAGGAGTGGTTACCTTTGGATTGTACTATTTAGATGGTGATGGCTTCTCTCTTCTTTGATACACAACTCCCTTGAACCTAGCCTCCTTCATTTCCTTAATTTCTTCCAGAGAAGGCATTACACCATAAAAGTTATAAAGGAGATCCTTCTCGAAACCATAATCCGTGGCCTGCTACCAATGCTGGTTCGATAAAGGATATGTTCGGCCTACCATGTACGCATGATCAAACTCACCTGATGTTTTTTCCTGATTACTTACCTCCACCATTCCATGTTCTATTACTTCATTTGCTATATAGAAAGTTTCTTCTGGGTGGAATTGATCACAAGGTCTACACCATGGAATGACTTCATCTACCAGGTTAGTTGAGTCTAACTGGTTTGGAATCCTAGGTTCATGTTGAGGAGCCTTCTTCTGATACACCTGATTCTATTTAGGATGAAAGTTCCTAGGTCCATTATTTCTTTCTCGTGTGATTATTTTGTTTTGAATATTATTCAATTGTACATATTGGTTTGTCATGAGTTGGTTCTGACTAGTCATCATTTTTTCAAACAGGCTAATTACCTTTTCCATGGGGTCCTTAGAGGTTTCCTTTTCCTCTAATTCAATGGCCTTTTCCTTCTCTTTGTTGTATGAAGTGTTTCCCCTAGTGTAACATGGAATGTTAGATTTTCTTGAAGATTTCATATTCTTTTCTATTTTCTCGGCCAGATCCTGACCATTTTTTAGATCGGTCGGATCTTTGTCCCTTAACTGGTACCTCAAATCCCCAGTGAAAGCTTCGATGTAAGATATGAGGATGGAGGCATCCCTTGGCTTGATTTCTCTAGGGAGGTCCACAATCACACGTCTGAACTTAGTATTAAATTCATCAATGGTTTCATTTTCCATCTTCTTTATATTATGAAGGGCAGCAAGCAAATGTCTTGGTTCTTTCTTTTCCCACCATTTCTTCTTAAAACCTTCTAGGAATTCATTAAGGGTTTTATATGAATCATCACCAAGGTCGCCATACCACTCCGTACCATCATCCTCTAAGGATAAAGCAAAGAGCTTAATTTTGACATATTCATGGTCAAAGGCAGCACTATTGCAATAACTGACCAGGTGCTTTTCAAACTTTCGGAGATGAGTCTTGGAAGTGGTAGCAATATTTCCCTCGAATATGGGGACCTTCTTGATAGCATCATTCGGAATGTCATGAGGAGCACCTGCTATCTGAGAAAAGTCAAGGGGTTTGTAAAATTCTGTCATTTCTTGAGATTGGAAGGTATGAATCTCTACAAATATTTGATGGATATCTGAGAGGGATTGGTCTCCTAAATATTCAAGGTTTCTACAAGAATTCTGCCCATTCAATCTTTCCCTAATAAACCTTTCAGGATCAGGGAGAGGATTGAATAATTGTCGACGGTTTCTTCGGGTAGAAATTCTTGAAGGGATGTTAGACAGTGGAGTCACCAGATGGATCAAGTTTTAATTTTTATGTTTTTTAAAGACGAGATCAATCAAGAGTTTCTATCTTTTTAGTTTTTTATAAAAAGGTTAAGCTAAGTCATAATCGGGAATACAAATATCTTCGCCCAGGGAGGAAGCTAGTTCAATGTAAGTGTGTCTTCAAAACTAAGTTTTCTGCTGATGGTTCACCTTTGAAATATAAGGAAATATTGGTAGCTAAGGGCTACTCACATCTACATGGTATTGACTACAATGAAACCTTTGCACCAGTGGAAAAGATGGACTCCATAAGGATAGCCTTAGCAATTGCAGATTCGAAGCAGTGGGAGGTACATCACATGGATTTGAAGTGTTATTTCCTAAATGGATATCTTACTGAAGAGATTTACATGAAACGGCCTCAAGAATTCATTTCTAATCCATCTTTTTTGTGCAGGTTAAAGAAATCATTGTATGGGCTCAAGCAAGCCCTGAGGGCTTGGTATGCCAAGATTGATGGCTTTCTGTTGTCATTGAGTTTTGTTCGATGCAAGTATAATACTAATGTGTATTTGAAGCTAATTCATGGTTATTTTATGATTATTTTCTTGTATGTGTATGACCTTCTGGTTACAGGAAGTTCAAATAAATAAATTGCCTCCTTGAAGGATGCAATGAACCATGCATTTTCTATGACTGATTTGGGGTTGTTGAGCCAATTCTTGGGTCTCAAAATTTATCAATCCCAACATGGAATAAAAGTACATCAGTCCAAGTATGATTTATATTTTCTGAACAAGTTCAACATGAAATATTGCAAGCCAAGCAAGACTCCCTTCCTTTTAGGAGTTAAGCTTGAAGAAGCAGGTTCTTATCCTATGGTAAATAATACACTATATAGGAAGTTGATTGGGTGTTTTCTTTACCTTACACACACTTGACCTGATATTTATTATGTAGTAAGTGTGGCTTCAATATACATGGATCAGCCTCATGAGATCCATTAGAGAGCAACCAAAAGGATCCTTAACTTTGTTCAGGAAACAAGAACTCATGGGATCTTCTACAAAGCTAAACTTGATCTTGATTTGATTGGGTTTACTGACAGTGATTGGGAAGGTGACAACACAGATCGAAAGTCAACATCAGGATATGTGTTCATGCTTTCTAAAGGACCTATCAGCTGGTCAAGTAAGAAACAGAGTGCCATAGCACTTTCATCTATAGAAGCATAGTACTCAGGAGTTGTAAATGCAACAACTCAATGTTTATGGTTGCATGGGATATTTGGTGAGTGTGGATTCGATTTAGAGTTTTCAACTATTATCTATTATGATAATCAAATTACCATTCAAATATTCAATGATCCAGTTCAGAGATAGAGAACCAAACACATTGAGATCCATATGCACTATATCAGACAGCTTGTACATGATGGCACCATTCACCTACTATTCTGTGCATCTTCAGAACAAGTAGCATACATCTTCACCAAAGTTTTTTGTGAGAAGACATTCAGCAATTTCAAATCACTGCTGGGGATTTCTAATCATGCTATGAAGCATGATTGATGACAATATTTTCAAATTTTGTTTTACTGTCCATGTTTAAGGGAGGATTTTCCTAGAGATTTTTTTGCCTCTTTCCTTTGTTAAATGAACATGCAGTATGTAAAGGGTAACTAAGCCTTATTTATAGGACCTATAACTTTCTAATATTTACTCATAAATTCAGGCTTAAGGGGGGGTGTTATAATAATCAACCCATAGTTACCCACCTTAGACATTAATTACTTCATTTTTGTCTTATTTTCCTAGTTTCCAATATTCCAATCTATGCAAGTTGTCTTCCACATGCCATAGAAGTAAAAATTACTAAAAATGAGTCATGGAGCACTTGGGAAACCTCTTGGAATCCATATTTATCATATCTACTTTACTCCAGATCCTCCCTAGCGCATATCTGCTTTTTCTGCTAAGTTGCCTGCTTTATTGAGATTTAAGGCAAAAGGGAAAGTAAGACTAGGTGTAATTGACTTCTTTTTTTCCCTCATCATCCTCCATTATTTTCTCCTAATAAAAACATGTATGATTTTTCTTTCCATCATTTATTAGCTTGCCTACTTTATTTTTCCAATTTGTGAGCCTCTAGGTATACTTGCAAACTGCTTTATGCACCTATGGGGAATTTGACTAGATTTAGTAAGCCTAATTTTTTACTATTTCGAATGGCATCCTTATGCATTCGAATATCTCATGTGATTATATATTGCATTATTCTATGACTTCATAAGGTTGGCTATTGTAGACTTATTAAATACATATTAGTGTTATGCTCCAATTTTAGTCTCCTTTGTGTGTAAATTTGCATGTTTGATTAGCAATTTTGTGAGTGCAATTGTTCTATCACTTGGGTTCAACTTCCACAACACTATGATTTATTTATTAAAAAAATTTAAATTTTAAGGGAAGAGAACATATTGAAATTGGTGGTAAAGATATAGGTTCTGTGACGGATGTGCATATTGGCAGCAAGGTAATTTTGTTCATAATTGAATTGTTCTCTGATATATAAGTTTAAATAGTTTAAATAATTTTTGACATTCGTAAATTTATTTTATATATGTTGCAACTTGGGTATCTTCGATATTTTCAAGGCAAAGGGAAGACTCCACTAGAGGATGGTGGTGGAATTGTAAGTTTAATATTTTAATATTTTAATTTTTTGAATTTAGTTTAAAATAGTTTAAATAATTTGTAAGATTCATAAATTTCTTTTATACATGTTGCAGCTTGGGTCTCTTTCATCTTTCAGAGGAAAAGGGAATAGTCTAGCGGATGATAGAGAATTTGAGGTTATTTTGTTAATAATTGAATTGTTCTTCGATATTAGTTTAATATTTCAATGTTTTGATTTTAGTTTAAAATTGTTTAAATAATTTATGATATTCATAATCTGTTTTTATACATGTTGCAGGTTGTTATGATTCCAAGGGAATACCGTAGTGGAGGATAGTGGTGGACTTCCATTTAGAGAATTATTTATATTGTTCTTTTTTTGTTGATATATATATTGTAGTTGTTTTGCACATAGAGGAGCTTCTTTTTTTGTTGATATATATATATATATATATATTGTAGTTGTTTTGGACATCAAGGAGCTTTATTTTTGGATTATACATATGTACAATAAACTCACATGTTCATGATTTGTTTTTTGGATTATATACATGTACATTGACCTTACAAATTGTTTTTTTTGAATTATATACATGTATATTGAACTTACATATTATGAATGAATGTTGAGAATGAATGTTAGGAAGTTTTTATAGGTGCAATCTAATGTTAGGAATGAATGTGGGGAATGTTAGGAATGAATGTTAGTAAATGTTAGAAAGTTTTGATAGGTGCATTCTAAAGATAGGAAAATTAGGAATGTTAAGAGTGATTGTTAGAAAGTTTTGATACTTGCAATCTAACGTTAAGAATGAATGTTAGAAATGAATGTGGGGAATGTTAGGAATTTTTTATAGGTGCAATCCAATGGTAAGAATAAATGTGGGAAATGTTAGGAATGAATGTGGGGAAATGTTATGAATGTTAGGAAGTTTTGATAGGTGCAATCTAATGTTAAGAATGAATGTTAGGAATGAATGTGGGGAATGTTAGGAATGTGCAATCCGATGTTAAGAATAAATGTGAGAAATTTTAGGAATAAATGTGGGGAAATGTTAGGAATGTTAGGAATGAATGTTAGGAATCTTAGGAATCAATGTTAGAAACGTTAGGAAGTTTTGATAGGTGTAATCTAAAGATAGGAAAGTTAAGAATGCATGTTAGGACATGTTAAGAATGAATGCTAGGAAATGTTAGGAATTCACTATCTAGATTCATTCCATCACAAATTTTTGATCCTATTATTTATGATATTAGAACTTTATCTCTTATCAAATAACAAACATCCTTAATTCATACTTATAGTTTCTAGCTATAAGGATTTATGGCCCATGGAAATTTTTTTGGAGACTTACACTAGATGCTTTTCATGCTTCAAACATAGAACATGAGCTCAAATTTACTTTTTCATCAATTTGTTAAACCAAATCGAAAGATTAATTACTATTTCTCTAACAATATGACTCAAAAAATGACAAAAGAGTTCTCAACCTTCTTAACTATTATGTCACTAAAGTTATGGGATAATCATGACACTAGAAAAAATCATACCAATGTACTATCAATACACACATAACATTTTATTCACCATACCATTCACGATCAAATCCTCGCAAGACAACCAAGGTTCATAATGTTGAGAATTCTTGAATTCAAGGGAACCCCAACATTAAAATATTGCACATTTAAATCATATTCCTAACACACATCTTGTATTTACAATCAAAGTTTAGACAATGGTCATATACATAACTAGAATATAATGGTCATATACTATTAATACAAGATATTATTTATAAAAGATTACTAATTCTATATATACATTATTCTGAAAATTATAAATAATATAATCATTTTTATGTTAGAAATGTTAGGAAGTTTTGATAGGTGCAATCTAAAGATACGAAAGTTAGGAATGTTAAGAATGAATGTGGGAAATTTGTTAGGAATGAATGTGGGAATGATTGTGGGGAATGTTAGGAATGAATGTTAGGAATGAATGTGGGGAATGTTAGGAATGTTACGAAGTTTTGATAGTAATGTTAGGAATGTTAATAATGAATCTTAGGAAGTTTGATAGGAAATGTTAGCAATGTTAACAATGAATGTTATGAATTTTATATAAATGACACAACCTTTGACATGTACAAAAATGTTGATCATTTCATTTTTGATATAGTTAAAAATATCGCAATGGAATTCTGTCGTCAATTATCTGTTCATGGTCATATTTGGACATTTTCCATTTTCTATTTTTTAAGTTTTTTTTCAACGGAACTTGTACCAATTTTATTCGATATGAACATACTAAATGACTATACTGACAGCATATAACATAAAGGTTCATAATCCTGAAAGTAGACATAATTTTGAGTCGTATGGGTCTGCTGCAAAAAATAACCTTTTAAAATGATGGATTCTCTCTCGCATGTAAATCCGTTGTCATCGTAATCCTCAAATAACTTCATCTTTCCTTCATTTCATCACATCAAATGATATTTTACATTTTCGTTGTTTTCTAAAGGTGCAATCACAACGAAAACATCTCCTGTGAAAATTACAATTGGGGTTAGAGTTTTTAAGTCAATTAAATTGACTATATACACATCAGGTGATGGAAAAAAATGAACAATCAACATGATTATTACCTTCTCTAACAAAATCTGAAATTCTATCACCATTAGATGATATTTCTATTTCTTCTGATTCTAATTCTTCTACGCTTTCTAGTGGCATTTTCACTTTTGGATTAATCTTTGTGTGTTTCCAATGTTTTACATAGTTGTTCGTTATGTTTTCACAAACTTCTGTAGATTCAAAATTTTCAATGCAAATATGAAAAAAACATGATTTCTTTCTACTGTCAAATGCAAACACGTTTTGGAAGGCTTTTGTTTGAATAGAGTGAAGTTCTCTAGTCCCATGTATGGTGCTAGCCTCATATGGTATTGATCTATCTATATCTTGGACCCCAACAAGCCAAAAAAACCTACACAATAAATGATAAATCACAAATGAAAACTTTTAATGTTATTGTACATATACTTCAATGTTAGTAAATACATTTTTTAAAATTGACAATTAATAAAAATTAAACAAATTGTGTACATACCTGCGCACATATTTTGATTGTTGACTACAATCATGGCTTAGATGTGATTTACACCATCAGACAACCTATGTAGCCGAATGGAATCTTCTAGAAGAATGGTTCATTTTCCATCTTCAAAGTGCTCTTTTTACGCATGCTCCTGCACCATCATGTTCACCTTTTCCATGTCCAGTTTCAAAGAAATTACAACGATGTTTAATGTTCAGTGCTTTATGAATTCAATGTAACCAAAAGAATGATCATGAATATTTAAATTGTCCCACATATCCATCCGACCATATCCAATGTTCATTGAATTTAACTTCACGGCTTTTTAGTGAATCATAATTTTTTTTTTCAATACAATGTTGAACAAAATGTGGATCATGTGTATGATCATCGCTGATATAAAAGTGATACTCGTTAATCACATCTCGATGATCACACGTGCTTTCAATGCCATCAACATCCTATTCAGAATGTCTATATAGAACATGCACAAATATCGAAACTTGGTCAGAAGGATAGTATTCATTTTGAATTCTTTTTTGTTCAGTAAATGTGTAGTTTTCTACAAAGTCAACCACAGACAAAATTGTTCTGGAGGGAAAAATTTCATGGGAATGTTTGAATTGAAGGTATTTCCATGATGCTCTATGTGAATGCTTGGTGTATTTATAAATTTCACTTTCAAATTTCTTGAGAAAATCTGTCACACATATTTTATCTTCTCGCAAATCAATTCTTTTGAAATGTGCATCACTAGAACTTGTAGAATAATTGTTGTATTCATATCTTCTCCAATAAACGGTTACATTTGAAAGCGACTAATCATTATTGATAGGTTATTTATTGTGGAATAAAACCATATTTACACAACGATGCCAATGTTTTCCATTGACACATTTCTTATTATAAAATACTTCATCATGATTTCTCTCACATAGAGTTTGAGATATGAATTCACGTATTGTGGGTGGAGGTGGTGAATTTTTCCAAAACATTTTACCAAATTCAAGAAACATGTCATAATATAATTGAAATTGCACATGATAACAACAATACCATGTGTCACGTATAGTAATAGGTCTAACATACCGTGGTTTTTGTTGCACAAATGTAGTGATTAACATATTAATTCCATGATGATCCTCCTTAAATTTATTGAACAATTCTATTTGTGTCATTTCCATTATATGTTGGGGATGAATTTCATATACATTTAATTATACTCTTTGTCATATCACATCCCTGGAATTTGGTGAAACTCGAGCATGTGCCAACCAATATTTCTGTACAATATCTTTAACACCTTCTCTCATTCTATCTTTGTAAGGTTGTCTACAAATAATTGCCCAGCAAGCAAGTTCATCATTTTCATCTATTTTCATTCTGAATTTGCTATGTTTGTATAATGTCTTTCTTGAGGTTCCAACTTCTTGTGCTAGTTGTGTTGTCAAACATTTTTTTCTACTATTAGCTGAAACAATTGCTGTCTGAATTTCTCTATGTGCAGCACTGGTATCTTGCTTTCTGTATTTTCCTTTTTTTTTTATTGCATCAGTTATATATTCTATTACATTATGTTTCAGTTTCAACTCTTTTGTCTCCTTGTGAATACCCAATAATGACGTAGCAGCTTCTAACTTCTTGGACACCAATAAACATCTCAAAATTTGCGCTTGTCCTACTATTGAACAATCCTTGAGAATATCATCATAAATTTTTGTAGCATGATATCGTGGAAAATGTATGGGTATTTTTTCTCCATATTTGTCGTAATCAATGTCTTCTAACATCTCATCATCAATGGTGAAAGTACCTAGACATCAAGTAAAATTTAATTTAACATATGTCCAAAAATACAATTCATTATAAAAAATGAATTTGGAAAATACATGATATATACATACCAAGTCCAATTTTTGGATCTTGATTTTGATCTTCAATATTGACTTCATCAAAATTAGCATGTAAATCACTATTTACATCTTCAACAATGGTCTCTTCAACTTCAATTTTTTCTTATTGTACCATTCTTTCAATTTCCATTTCACCAACAGTATCATGTAAATTTGTTCTTATATCTTCAATACTTCTCTCTTCAGTTTCTGCAACCCTTGCTCTTTTGGCTCTATTTCTGAGTTTTTGTTTTTCCCTATTACCATCATCATCATGCTTACGATCGCTATTTTTTTGACGGTTTTTCTTATTTCCCATGATTGTTTAATCTCCGTTGGAAAAGACCCTTGGAAAAAAATAAGAACCACTTGTAAAGAAATCTTCTTTGTAAAACCATTGTAAAAAAAATTTCTTTGAAAAAATACTTTGAAAAAAAATTCTTCTTTGAAAAAATAAATTATACAAATATTTTGGAAAAAAAAAACTCCTTTGCAAAAATACCTTGTAAAAAAACTTTTTGGAAAAACCCATTGCAAAGAAATAACCTACTTTGCAAAAATACCTTGGAAAAAAAGCTCTTTGAAAAAATCCCTTGCAAAGAAATAAGTCCTTGACAAAAATACCTTAGAATAAAAAATCTTTTGCAGAAGTGCCTTGGAAAAAAACTCTTTGAGTGTACACCATGGAAATAAATAAGAAGAAAAATACATTTTTTCAAACAAAACTCTTTGGAAAAATCTATTGCAAAGAAATAACCTACTTTGCAAAAATACCTTGGGAACAAAACTCTATGAAAAACCCCTTGCAAAGAAATAACTCCTTTGCAAAAATACCTTAGCACACAAAAAAATTGGCAAAAGTTCCTTGGGAAAAAACTCTTTGAATGTACCCCTTGGAAATAAATAAGAAGAAAAATACCTTGTATAAAAACTCCTTTGGAAAAAGAATTCTCCTATGAAAACCCCTTCAAAACTATTTTGATCACAAATATGCAAAATGAAAATGTGTGAAAATAATGAGTCTATTTCGTTTTACTTATACGAATATAGATAACATAATTTTTTTTTCCGGACGATGACTTTTTTTTTGTGTTTGGTTTTTCAGCCAAACAACCTTTGTTGTAAATAACGGTTCCATAATAGAAAAGTATTATTTGGTAGAATAACCTCTGAGACCTGAAACCTACATAGTTTTCAGGTTTCTCCATTTTCAGAAGGTAAAATGGATGTCTTACACTACAAATTGACTTTCATACTTGATACCATTAGTTTCGTCACTGAATCTACTTTCTGTAGGTGTATATTTTGTTGTGTATAGGTGAGATCCGATATTTTTAATTTTTTTGTTTCTTAACATGTGTCGAGTTTCATTCCATCTCTTTCAAAATGCAGTGAAATGAAACATCTATAACTTCAAAAATAAACCACCAAAAAAATTGAAACAAATATGGTGCCGTTAATTGGAGTGTCTACTCCAAAAGTATATTCGTAGATTTTTAAGTTTTATAGTCAATTGAGAGAAAAGTGTCACAACCAAAAACATGTTGAAAATTGACAAGGATTTCCCATTGACCAACTTGAAAAAAATATTATAATTAGTATATAGATCCGTTGGTTGCAAACGTATAGTCATCCTCTATTATATTGTGTGTATATTGTCATAGCATATTGTGTTTTTGCAAAACACAAGTTTAACAATGATTTTAGGGGTGCAACCATACATGACTATTTTTTAGTCCTTTCATTTTATAAGGAACCACTGTCAAACATTTTCCAACACGACATATCAAATCTCAATAAAAAAATTGAAAAAATTATGAATAGGAAGCTAACACAATTCTCTAAAAGTTTTGTTTCTAATTAAAAGTGAAATTCTAAACAAAAATATCACTTTTGTTCACCCAAAGTTGAAAAACATGAAAAATTTAGATTTATTTTCTCATAAGACCCCCCAAATTGACACCCATCTTCATGGATTCACCTTGGCTCAAGGTGTACTCCTTGTGGGGTGAATACTAGGACCCATAAATTTTGGAAGATTTGCGAAACACTCTATGGAAGCTCATCAAAATATAAGACCACACAAGGATCCAAAGATACAAAACATATGTAAGGATCTGCGTCTATATGGATCTCACCAGAGAAGTTCCATAAGTGATCAAAATATCATGGGAAGATGAGGACTAGATGCAAACCCTGGATTATGAATAGATTCCATTTCGATCATGAAAGTGTCATGAATATTGTCACATTTTTAGGGAACTCCCCATGAACATTCCAAATCCAACACCTAGGAAGGAGGAGGAAAATAATGATCAAGGATTTACTCAGGTCTCCTTATGGAAGCGAGGAGGGAAAAATAAGGACAACTAGGAGGTGAATTAAAATATCTCAATTACCAATAAGTTTGATGTACTTGAGGACCTCTCAAAGGAAACCCTTAAAAAGAAACTAGAAGGGAAGCAAGGGGAACATCCCCACCAAGATTCAATGGAGATACCTACCAAGACTTGGGATGAGGCCACGTAAGAGAGACACCAATATGTTTTGGATTGAGACATAGGGGATGAAGCATAGGATATGTACATAGGAGATATGGATCTAGAAAGAATCAAGCAATCCTATGCGGATGTAGAAAAAGGATATGTCTTGTAGGACCAAGTAATCCTGTTAAAAGAATCCATTCTCAAAGGAAGGGCGAAAAATAAACTTGGGATTAGTACAGAGTATCACAAGGAGAATACACAGAAGTAGAAAGATCCATGCAATAATACAGGAAGGAAATAAAAAAAACAAAGAGTAGCAGAAGAAGTCCAATGATTTGTAGAATTAGGTCAGTATCCTACCATTAAGGAATCTCTAGAATTGTAATTTGTTTAATGAAGATCATATAATGGAATATATGGGGATTAAATAATTCCCGAAAATCAAAGATCCTGAGCAAGACGATCAAGAGAAAAAATATGTCCATAGTCTTTCTTCAAGAAACTAATTTCCCATTGACTGAACTCGAGGAAACTAGCAAGAAAATATGGAAGGGAAGTGAAGGAATATGTGTAGATGCAAGAGGCTACATGGGAGGCCTAGGAATATTATGGGACCCCAATATGTTGAGCGTAGAAAGATTCTAAGGTAACTAGTTCTTCATATCAACAGAGTTTAAGGTAATTAATTTCTTGGTAGAATGAGTGGTGATAAATGTATAAAGGCCTCATAAAGTTGGATAAAAATGGAGTTTTATCAATTCATTCAGAAAAATCCATGAAGAGATTGGATGGAGACACTAGTTCTTACGGGGGGACTTCAATATCTTAACCTATTTGGAGGATAATAAAGAAGTTCGGTGTCGGTTGGAAAAGAAATGTGAGTCATTTAGAGACACTATTAAAGTGTTAAGTCTAGTAGATATCACCATGTGGGGAGGATGGTTTACATGGAAAAGTAAGAGGACGGGGGACATACACATTTATTCTCGCATGGATATATTGTTGGTTTTATAATCGATAATGGAATTAATAAGTGAAATTCATTCAACAATCCTTCTAGGAGAAAGATCATATCACTCCTTAGTTGAATTAATCTTGAGAGAGATGGGTTCGCAATTCAAAACACCCTTCAGGTTCAAATTTTTTTTGCTAGGTCATCCTGATTTCGTAGAAAATGTCAAGACTTGGTGGGTTGATCTGAGTGAAGGATCTAGAGAGAGTATGTACAAGTTCCAACATAAGATAAAAAGGCTGAAAGAAAGAGTAAAAAAATGGAACAAGGAGGAGTTTGGAAATATATTTGATAATAAGAAGATTCTGGAAACTTGGTTGTAGGAGATCCAAACCATAGGGATGAATAACAGGTACACTACCAATTTGTAGATGGAAGAATCTAGCCTCTGTTAAAAAATGAGGAGAGGGAAAGGTAATAGGAAATTCTTTGGCGCCAAAAATAAAGGAATATATGGATGAAATAGGGGGAGAGAAATACAAAATTATTCCAGTGTTCAATTATCCAGGACAAAATGCAGAACATAATCTTCTCAATTAAGGATTCTAGCGGGGGAAGGGTTGAAACAAGGGAGGAAATAGAAACAACAAAGAAAAAACACTTCAAGTACATAATGACTTAACCAAGTCAGGAAAAAGTGGGACATTGATCAAATAAAAAGGCATGTCCTTCTCTCATCTCCGAAGAATAAAATGAACTCCTAATGAAGCTTATTACTTTCATTGAGGTGGATGAAATAGTTTTCCAAATGGCAGAAGGAAAGGGTTGAAACTAGGGAATAAATAGAAACAACAAAGAAACAACACTTCAAGTACATAATGACTTAACCAAGTTAGGACAAAAGGGGGGCCATTGATCAAATAACAAGGCACATCCTTCTCTCATCTGCCAAGAATAAAATGAACTCCTAATTAAGCTCATTTCTTTCATTGAGGTGGGGAATTCTAGCTTATTTCTTTCATTGAGGTGGGGCCTTCTAGCATATTTCTTTCATTGAGGTGGAGGAAATAGTTTTCTAGATGGATTCATGGTGAACTTCTTTCACCATTTCTAGGACATCATCAAGCTAGAAGTCTGGAATATCGTAGAAGATTCTAGGGTTTCAAGGAAGATTCTTCCAGCATTCAGTGCTACCTTTCTAACTCTCATACCAAAGTGTGAAGGGGTCGATTTGCAATAAAAATTTAGGCTCATAACTCTGTGTAATGTAATCTAAAAAATGATAACTAAGGTTATTACGAATAGAATCAAACCCATCGTACCCTTCTTGATCTCGCAAGAACAGTTGAGGTTTGCAGAGGGATGACAGATAACAAATGGTATTATATTGGTCCATGAAATGATTCATTCTATAAAAACAAAGAAAATATGGGGAATGATGGTGAAACTGGACATAGATAAATCCTATGACAAAATTAACTAGCATTTTATAAGAAGTATGTTGACAAATTTTGGAGTGTAGGTTGAGTCACTTGAGTGGATAATGAACATAGTTTCCTCTGCCTTCTTCTCCATTCCTTTAAATGGAGTGTAATCGGGTCTCATCAAACCATCGAGGGGGATAATATAGGTATATCATTTATCCCCTTTTCTCTTCATTCTTATGGTGGGAGGATTGGGAAGGTCAATCTCGACAATGTGGGACAACAATAATCCCAAAAGGCTAAGATTTCACCCAAGAGTGGATAAACAAAATCATCAAAAGTTTGTGGATGATACCATGTTGATGGGTTATCCCTCGGTCCAAGATTCCAAGAAGCTCAAAGACTATCTATCAAATTTTGGTAAATCTTTCGGCCTGGAAATCAATGACCACAAATACCAGGTTTTCTTCTTTGACACTCCCCATATCTCAAGAAGGAATATTTGTCGTATCTTTGGATTCCATGAGATATCCCTTCCATCCAAATATCTGGGAACCCCATTAGTGAATTCAATAGAAAAAAATGGATCATGGACGGAGTTATTGGATAGCATGAAAAAATAGTTTGCCAGCTAGACCTTGAGGCCCCTTAATTTGGCAAGCAAATTGGTCCTAATAAAATCAGTAATGCAGGAAATTTTGACTTATCTCTTTTCTACCTTGGCGGCTCCAAAGGACATCCTAAAAGAGATAAGGAACATTTTATCCCTAAAGTTGAACCTAGACTACTGAATTTCAAGCTTAGAGAAATATTGAAGATAAATCAAATTGATAAAATCAAATTTGGATAAGGATGGTATGTAATCAAAGGTGTTGGGAAATCAAATAAGATAACAATCATAGAGCTGCATGACATACCATAAAATACAAAGTTCAACAACAGAAGATATTATGAGTATGAATTTACAAATAAATAAATCTAATTCTGTAACTAAGCACTTAAAGCTAACTGCACTTCATTAAAATAATCTTGTAGTGGATTAACAAGACCATATGGATACAAGATAAAATCATAATAAAATGCAATTTATTTATAAAGGTAGAAAACGATCATGATCATAATCATTTCAAAGTAATGTTCTATATTAAATATGCAAAAGAGTATATGTCTTACATTTCATAACAAAAAAATCATTCCCATCTATGATTCCAACCTTTTCTTCTGTCTCAATTCTCAAATATATACAACTAATTTAAAAAATCAAAAAGGTTTCTATATCCCCAAATTCTGGATTTCAAATAACCGAAAATAGTAAATCTGTTTAAAGTAAAACTTAACTCAAAAGCTAAGTTAGAACTTAAACTGCCATGTGGACAAAACATGCCAACCTTATCTACTATCTGTCGATTCTACTGACTCAACACTAGTCTAGATCTTTCATCAAAGGCTCTTAGAAACTTCAACTAACAAAGTCATATCATGAAGAACTTGAGACCTCTTTTGTAACCTGGAGTATTCAACATCCTTGTTAAGCTCCTTGTTATTTAATTCTCTATTATGATCCAAAAACTACTTATACTACTCCTGTAATGCCCTTTTCTTCTTCAGCATTTCCTTAGAAATACTAACCAACTTTTGATAATAAGCCTCTTTCTCTTCTAAATCCTCCCGCAATCTTTTATTTGCAAGAATCAAATTTTCATTCAAATCCTACAGGATATACTTATTTTGTTCTTTATAAGACACCATGAATTTCCTCATTTGTACCAATTCTGGAATAACATCCACTTCATCTCTATCCACCATGATTTCTTCTCTATGTACAAAGTTTAAATCTAAATCTATTTCCTTTTCAACACAATTTTTCTTATTTGTGCAAAATAGTTCAGGAATGTGTTCAGCCATTCCTTGCAATTCCACAAATGTTTTACCTTATGAAACCTACTCTTCATTTATTGGCTGAACCTTATCATTGCTCACTGTTTTTTCTATAACAACCAATTCACTGTATTTTGTAATATTGGGGCTTTCTTGAGTTTCAATTTTTCTTCTTAATCGATTTCTAGGTTTTGCACTCGAATCCATTGCTTTACCCTTCAAATTTTTGATTGGATTAACAACACATGCTTCTAACAACTCGTCCTTCACTTGTGACCATTTCTCTGCTAAGCCATTATCATCTGCATCTAGGGTTTCCTCTTGCTCTGTTTGATTGTCTGTTGCATCGTCTTTACTTTCTTTCTTTTCTTCTTTTTGCTTCTCTACATCGAATGCAGATTCAATGAGAAACTCCTCCCACGTTTTCCCCTTTTTCTTCAAACGAAAAACAATTAATAATTTGATTAACCCCTGATGGAAAAGGGAACGAACTGTATTTTCCTGATGACTTTGAACCCTTGAAATCATTTTATGGATAGTCTTCAATAGATAACATGGCAAGTTCATTTTCTTACCTCCACTGAGATGCTTCAGAAAACGTAAATGACACCTCAAAACCCTGTCATAATGGCCTTCACAGTTTACATAATTTTGGATCATTTCTAATGGTGTTTTCCACATAGGTTTCAGCTTAGTAACATATATACCATTCTTCCAATATAACTTTTTAAACCCTAGAAAAATAAATTTGTTGTAATCGGCCTCAAATGATTGGTGTTTGAACCACTTTTCTCCCTCAGATGGTACACCAATAGCTTCTACTATAATCTCTTCATTCACCATTATCTGTAAGTCCTCAAACCAAACAACATTATCATTGTAATTTTTTATGAATTCCCTAGTTACATGTTCATTTTGACCCAGCAATCTTTCACAAAATGGAAACTAGCTAGCATCCTGCATCATCTTCACTGATCTAGGGAATTCATGAACCCACTGTAAATTATCAGGTTCAATTATACACAAAAAATATTCGAGGTCTCTTGTTTTTATTCATCGTTTGTGAACCTGGAATACACTCCTGCGCTCAAAACAAAACCCTATTCCAAAACACGCATTTACATTGAATATGGGCTTCAATTCACAAACCCTATGTGTATTGATACAGTATTGCACGAACAATACTATCATTATGATGAAATATGGGGTTTAAAATATGTCTAATGAAACCATTGCCACCTTTTTACAACCCCTGCCATGTACCTTCACTCCATCATTATAATAACAAAAGCTTTAATCTCATATCGTGCATCAAGTCAAACTGGTAGCGCTGCAATGTTTTTCATTTTTACATATGGTGCCCGTTTATAACTAAAGTTATAGATATAATTTATTTCATAATATCCTTTGATTCAATACAAATCCATAACCTTTGAGAGATAAATGATTTGATCCTTATTATGGTTTAAAAGAAAACATAGCAAAAACTCATAAAAGAAAACTAGGGTAAAAACTAGTATAAATTTCCATAGTAAAAAGGGCAGGGTAAAACAAGGATTATGACCCTAAATGAAAACCTTCCGAAAAATAAAATGAAATCCTAAGACAAAAATGAAAAAAAACTATAGAGATAACAACTGGCTCTGTCTCGAGATAAATCTCTCCCTATGAGGCTTTAAGAACATCTTGACTTCTTCCTTCTAAAATCTGCTAAAGTCATATTTTCTATCTTATTGGGATGGAGTCTTATTTGGCATGAAATTGACATGATATATACATTAAATATGTACAACGACCTTCTACCACTCAATATGTGTGGAAATACTTTATAAAACATCCATTTACTGGACCTGCAATCTCCTCACCATTCAAGTTCTGTAAAACAAAAGTATTATTTCCCAAAATCTTGATCACTGTAAAAGGCCCTATCCACAAGTTATCAAACTTTCCATGCTTACATTTTTCGTCCTTTTGTGCATCCCACCTAAGAACAAGATTACCCACTACAAAAATATCTCTTTTAACTTTCTTATCAAAACTTTCTTTCACCTTTTTCCTATGCCTCTTAGATGTATTTTCAATGATTTCTCTTTCTTGCTACAACTGGATTATCTAAAACATTCTTCTTCTTATATCATCAGGCTCCTCTTTTATTTCCTACAAGAATTTAATTACTAGGGAATCTAATTGAATAGGAAAAAAAGCATCAACTCCATATACCAACTGAAAAAGGGTTTTCCCAATTGACTTCTTTATAGTTACTCTGTGAACCCAAAGAGCAAATTTCAATTTGGTATCCTAGCTCCTTTTATTTTCAAATAACATTTTATTGCTACTGTTCACAATATTTTTATTACTAGACTCTGCTAATCCATTACCTTGTGGGTAATAAGGTGTGGAATGTTTCAAGCTAATGTTATTTTCTTCACAAAAATTTACCATCTTTCTTGACTTGAAAGCTGGGGCGTCATCAGTAATTAATTTCCTAGGGAATCCAAATCTTCTAAGAATATTTTCCTGAAGGAAATTAATTATGACCTGTTCAGTTTCTCTCCTTGTGGGGATTGTCTCCAACCACTTAGTGAAAATATTAGTGGCAGTTAAAATCCATTTCTGTTGACGACTAGAGGGAGGATGAATTCCTCCTATAAAATCTAAACCCCACTGCTGAAATGGAAAATGTATTGCTATAGGTTTCAAGGGTAACGACTGAAGTTTATGCTTACCTGCAAACGTTTGACACTCCACACATGCTCTGACCTGATGATATACATCCGTGAAAAGAGTAGGCCAATAATATCCTGCTCTTAGGATTTTGAATGCAGTTTCTTTCTATTTTTTGTGCCCACCACATACTTCACTATGCAATTCAGAAGTAACAACATCAACTTCTGATTTTTCCAAATATTTCAACAATATTCCTCTGAGATCTTTCCACTACAAGACTTGATCCATTAAAACATATTTCATTTCTATAAGTTTTAATTATCTACATTTATTTCTATTCAATTCTGGAGGGCATTGTAAATATAATAGGAAATATACAATTTCTTTATACCAAGAAGAATCACAACACCTGCCATAAATTTGTTGCTTTTTGTACTCTACTGCCACATCCTGTGCTGAATTTTCTGCCATCAAATGAAGATCTAATAACGGACAATTTGATTCTGTTAGAATCTTGGCTAAACCCTGGCCCTTCACCAATTTGGTTGGTTTAATATCCATGTCATATTCCATAACCTTTGTTATCCATCTGCCTCTTTTCCTCTCACTGTTAGGTTGTACTAAAATATCCTTAACTGCTTAACTTGGAACATATGCCTATATTTTGGAATGTAAAACATAGATTTTGAAAACTTTGAGAGATTTAAATAATGCATATGCTTTCTTTTCCATTGTATTATATTTAATCTCTGAATCTCTGCATGTTTTACTTAAGAAAGAAATTGGTTGTTCCAAGCCATCTGAATTCTTTTGCAAGAACACATCAGCTATGGTATCTTCAGATGCGAATGAAAAAATTGCAAAATCCTTAGTATAATATAGAGCTATCAATACCGATGCTTCTATTAATGCATTCTTTATTGCTTCAAATGACTATCTAGCTTGATTTGACCATTTGACCTCCCTATCCTTCCTAAGCATCTCAGTGATATGTTTGATATGTTCTGCGAAATTCGGAATAAAGCATCTTAAAAAATTAATTTTCCCAATGAAAGATTGAATTTTATTTTTATTTCTAGGCATATTATTTTTTAAAATGGATTTTACTATTTCTAGATCTATTGTGATTCCTTCAGCAGAAACAATGTGCCGTAACAACTTACCCTCTGTCATAGCAAAGTGGGATTTCTTTGGGTTTAATGAAAAACCAAATTTTCGGCACTTTGTAAAAACCTGTCTTAGATGCTTCAAATGATCCTCATCAGACATGGAGAACACTGTGATATCATCTTGGTATATTACTACGAACTTTTCATTTCCCCCCACAAAGGCTATATCCATAGCCCTCTGGAATGTAGCCCCTGCGTTCATAAGCCCAAAAGGCATTTTATCGTACATAAATGTTCCCCATGGAGTTGTGAATGTTGTTTTCTCTATGTCCTCAGGTTGTACTGTAATCAGGTTATAACCAAAAGAACCATCAATCATTGAAATTCTATGAGACCCTACAACTCTCTACAAAGTTTGACCAATTTTAGGCAATGAATAATTGTCTTTCAAACAAGATCTGTTCAAGTTGTGAAAATCAACACAAATCCATATTTCTCCATTTTACTTATGCACATGCACCAATTTTTCAATCTAGGATGAATATCTAAGAGGTACAATAATTTTTGCATCCAACAATTTTTTTACCTCCTTTTCAATTACTGGCAGCAATGCTGGATTAAGCCTTCTAAGTTTTTGTTTAAAAGACTATTATTTGGTTTCAAAGGAATTTCATGCTGGATTATGCTAGTGTCATAAGTTCTTAAATCTTGATATGACCAAGAAAAAATGTCCACAAATTCTTTCAGCAAACTGATATATTTTTTCTTTTCCCCCTCTGACAATGACTTTGACATTCTGATCATTTTGGCTTTAGCCTTAGAACCAATATTATAATCCACAACATTCTCTTCAGTGATTTGCAATGTGGGTTTCAGCAAGGTATCATCTTTTGAGAACAACCTCTCAAGTGTAACAAGTCCATTAGGAATGAAATTTCCCTTTAACTCAACAATCTTATGATCTGTAATTGAATCTTTTGTGAAAATTTCATATTCAACCATTTTAACATCTTGATCTTGATCAACTAAATCATTTGCAAATTCACATGTTAACTCCATAAATTCTTTTATCTCTTGATCATCATGAAAAACTTTCCAGTGTTTGATATCATCTAGAATAGATGGCCTGTATCTCACATCTTGTATATGTCAAATGTGTCAGTTTTGGAACCTTAAAATAAGTTGTTGCTAGGGCTAAGGAATCTGCTCTCTAATTATATTCTCTTGGAACAAAAGTTATGTTCAAAGCTAAAAGGAAATGATCTATTAGATCCTAGAACTCATTTCTATACACTTTCAACAAATATTGCTTTACTTGGTAAACATTCTTAACTTGCTGAATTACTAATTCAGATTCGCCAAACACAACAAGCTCTTGAATACCCAAATGTTTTGTTGTTCTTAATCCAAGAATCAAAGCCTAATACTCAACAGTATTATTGGTTGTTTTAAATTCCAACTTGTACATGAGAGAAATGATCTCACCTCTAGCTGAAATAAGTACCACTCCAGCTCCTGCTCCCTCCTTGCTTGATGAACCATCAAAATACATTTTCCATAAACCATCTGGTTCTTCCTTTTTTGTCTGCATAGGAATATATTTATGCACTTGTAAAACTCCTTTAACATCATCACTTAATTGTAGCATACAAGAACCAAGGTTTTCATCAATTGAATAATTGGGATGATTATTAGGGTGTTTACTATCACTTACCAAATATTACATTTGTAAT
Organism: Pseudotsuga menziesii; assembly: GCA_001517045.1. NCBI lineage: Eukaryota > Viridiplantae > Streptophyta > Pinopsida > Pinales > Pinaceae > Pseudotsuga > Pseudotsuga menziesii. The sequence goes on along the minus strand of LPNX010822581.1, from coordinate 385,013 downwards.
TCTCTATAAAGTCTTCTGTACTTTCCTCCAAACACTGGAATTGTGGCATATTAAAGGTCCATCTGTAGAGTTCCTCCCACTCTTTTTTCCCAAGATATAGATAGTAGAATGCCAAATTTAGGATAAATATTTGCCACAACTATGTCCATCAACACACTCTTCATAGGAATTTGTGTCACAATTCACCACAAGATTGTTAATAACCCCAATACACTTCACTGCCTTAGAGTCAAACACATACAAATCATGATATGGTTTAGTAACACTCAACCCTAATGATTCCAAGACAACTTTTGGCATGAGGTTGTGTGAAGCTCTTGAATCAAGAAGACAATTATGTAATAATTTCTCATGCATTGTAAGAGTCACATAAAAAGGAGGAGGATATTCTGAATTATCATCAGGCTGATCAAAGGTTTTGGAACCCACAGTGATGGTATGATTTTCATCCTGCAAATTAATTTCATCAGATGGGATATAATTCTCTGCAGTTTTAAAAGTTTTGAAAATTGCTTCTCTGTTAGCCTTGTTTTTTATCAACTCTGTTAAAGTAAAAAGGATCTTGATCTTATTAAGGTCATGCTCCAAATTAAACCCACCTACAACTTTATTAGCTTGCTCCAGAACTACCACTTCATCTCTTTTCTATTTTACAATTTGTTTCTGATTTAGAGGCAAATTTTGTTTAGCAGGAACAGTTTTCACAATATTCCTAGCCTGTGCTGCATGTTTTACCCCTGATCTAAGACAATAGGATTTTTGTGAAATATGTTGACAAATTTCAGGCATAGACATTTCTTGTTGATAATCATTTTCTTCATAATGATCCAGAACTGTAGCATAATAATAATCAACTTTAGTTAAAAAATGAGAAAAAGAATCATCATCAAATTGACTAATACTATGTTCTTGTTCTTCCAAATCACCTAACTCCCCTTCATCTATCTCATATGATTCATCATCTCTTACATGATTATTTTGAAATGGCGGTTCAATTCTTTGCTCTTAAATTTCTCTTCTCTCCCTCTGAATATCATTATTTTTTCTTTCTCTTGGGAAAAGCCCAGGAACAAAAGGTCTTCGGAATTGGTTTTGATTTCTCTCTCCTTCAGGGATAGGCTTCTTCTGATTTTTATTTCCCAACTCCATTCTATCAATCTTAATAGCTAAATTTTTAATGATTTTATTCATTCAATCCATCTTAGTGTCTAAAGCTCTTCCTGTAGAAGTGGATGAAACAAATTCCTTTTTACCTTTTTTATCTACCATTTGATAATATGTTTCCTCTTTGAGTTTGTTTGAAGCCAATATGTTAGACTCCACTTCCAATGCAACATATTGCATATTCAAAAGAGATACAAACTTTCTATCTCTTAACAATAAAGAAAATCCATGATCAAAAGAATTTGCATTTGTTAACTTCACTAATGTTTCATAGGGTTTTATTTCAGCTGGTATTCTACTGTACATTTTATTAAAGCTTTTAGAAAAATCTCCCACAACTTCATCTTTCTTTCTTTTCAATGATCCAAACTCTATAATGTAATATAGATAATCTTTAGTATCTCCCCATTGTCTCATGAACACTTCTTCTAAAGTATCTATACCATCTATAGATTTTGGTGGTAATTCCCTAAACCACTTTCTTACTTCACCATCTAAGCTTTGAACAAAAAATCTCATCCAAACATCTTCATTTTTAAAATTCTGATTATCTACATAACTCAGATATGTATTCTAGTTCTCTTCTGCTGTAATATCTCCTTGACCATTGAATCTCGGAAGATATTTTTTGGTAATCTCCACTTGGGAGAGCATTTAAAGGCTGAGGCAAAACTAGAGGGGCATATATTGTTGCTACCATAAAAGACATCCTATTTTGAACCTGAGCCATTCTAGGACTATATTCGAACTTGAATTGGATTGGTCGGTACTTGAATGTTGTGATGAAGGAGGGAAATTACTAGAATTTGGCTGATGCACTTAGACAATATTTACAAAAGGAATGTGGGATGAAAATAAAGAAGAAGCACTTGTCTGTAATGCTTTAAGTTTAAATTCCTCAGATAACAAAGGATTTGTGAAAACTTGGAAGTTGTTTATTTGAGAAAGGGTAAATAACAAATCTAATTATTCTTTTCATTTCTCAGAATGTGGATCAAAGGAAGGAACATGAAAAAATGAAGATTCAGGAATATCTAAGGCTGAAGGATGTTTAAATTTTTCTGATGACGTAGAACTTAATATTTTCCTACATTATTTTAATATTTGTTCACTGTTTGAGACTCCTGGATTTAAAGGTGATGAGGGATTTCCTTGAGTTCATATCCTTTTTGAAGCCAATGTAGCTTTCTGTTGATAAGTGATGTAGGTGACTGATGTAGTCAATAACATGTCTTACTGATCTTTTTCACCCTCCAAAATATGATACATAAATATGTCGAATACCTAGGGAAAATGTACTTTCATTTCTTCATTCCCCGACAACGGCGCCAGAAGATTTTATCCCTAAAGTTGAACCTAGACTACTGAAGTTCAAGCTCAAAGAAATCTTTAAGATAAATCAAAATGATAAAATCAAATTTGGAAAAGGATGGTATGTAATCAAAGGTGTTGGGAAATCAAATAAGATAACAATCATAGAACTGCATGGCATACCATAAAATAAAAAGTTCAACTAGTATGAGTATGAATTTACAAATAAATAAATCTGATTTTGCAACTAAGCACTTAAAGATATCTGCAATTCATTAAAATAATATTGTAATGGATTAAAAAGGCCATACACAGGATAAAATCATAATAAAATGCAATTTATTTATAAAGACAAAGGAGGTTCATGTCATAATCATTTCAAAGTAATGTTCTGTATTAAAGACAAAAAAGAGTATATGTCTTACAATTCATAATAAAAAATTGATTCCCATCTATGATTGAAACCTTTTCTTTTGTCTTGAGTCTCAAATATATACAACTAATTTCAAAAATAAAAAAGGCTTCTAGATACTCAAATTCTGGATCTCGAATAACCAAAAATAGTAAATCTGTTTAAAGTAGGACTTAACTCAAAAGTTAAATTAAAACTTAAACTACCATGTGGACAAAACATAACAACCTTATCTATTATCTGTCGATTCTACTGACTCGACACTAATCTAGATCTTTAATCAAAGGCTCTTAGAAACTTCAGCTAACAAATTCATATCATGAAGAACCTGAGACCTCTTTTGTAACCTGGAGTATTCAACATCCTTGTTTAGCTCCTTGTTTTGTAATTCTCTATTCTGATCCAAAACTTGCTTATACTGCTCCTGTAATGCCCTTTTCTTCTTCAGCATGTCCTTAGAAATACTAACCAACTTTTGATAATCAGCCTTTTTCTCTTCTAAATCTTCTCGCAATCTTTTATTTGCAAGCATCAAATTTTCATTCAAATACTGTAAATACTTATTTTGTTCTTTATAAGACACCATGAATTTCCTCATTTGTACCAATTCTGGAATAGCATCCACTTCATTTGTATCAACCATGATTTCTTCTCTATGTACAGACTTTAAATCTGAATCAATTTCCTTTTCAACACAATTTTTCTTATTTGTGAAAAATAGTTTAGGAATGTGTTCAGCCATTCCTTGCAATTCAACAAATGTTTTAGTTTCTAAAACCTGCTCTTCATTTATTGGTTGAACCTTATCATTCCTTGTTGATTTTTCTATAACAACCAATTCACAGTATTCTGTAAGATTTGTGCCTGCTTCAATTTCAAGTTTTCTTCTTAATCGAGTTCTAGGTTTTGCACTTGAATCCATAGCTTTACCCTTCAAATTTTTTATTGGCTTAACAGCACATGCTTCTCACAACTCATCGTTCACCCATGACCATTTCTCTGCTAACCCAAAGAGAAACTCCTCCCACATTTTCCCCTTTTTATTCAAATGAAAAACAATTAATAATTTGATTAACCCCTATTGGAAAAGGGAACACACTGTATGTTCATGATGACTATGAACCCTTGAAATCATTTTCTGGATACTCTTCAACAGATAACAGGGCAAGTTAATTTTCTTATCTCCACTGAGATGCATCAGAAAACGTAAATGACACCTCAAAAATATGCCATGACGGCCTTCATAGGTTACATAATTTTGGATCATTTCCAATGGTGTTTTCCACAAAGGCTTCAACTTAGTAACATATATACCATTCTTTGAATCCATTTTTTCAAACCCTGGGAAAATAAATTTGCTCTAATCGGCCTCAAATGATTGTTGTTCGAACCACTTTTCTCCCTCAGAAGGTACACCAATAGCTTCTGCTATAATTTCTTCATTCACCATTATCTGTAAATACTCAAACCAACCATCTTCATCATTGTAATTTTTTATGAATGCCCTAGTTACCTGTTAATTATGACCCTGCAATCTTTCACAAAATGGAAACCAGCCAGCATCATGCATCCTCTTCACCAATCTAGGGAATTCATGAACCCACTGTAAATTATCAGGTTCAATTCTGCACAAAAATTGTCTAGCTCTCTTGTTTTTAGTCATCCTTCATGAACTAAGAATACACTTCTGCGCTCAAAACAAAACCCTATTCAAAAACATGCATTTACATAGAATATGGGCTTCAATTCACAAACCCTATGTGTATGGATAAAGTACTGCATGAACAATACTTTCCTTTTGATGAAATATGGGGTTTAACATATGTCTAATGAAACCATTGCAACCTATGTACAACCCCTGCCAGGTACCTTCACTCCATGATTATAATAACAAAATATTTAATCTCATATCGTGAATCAAGTCAAACTGGTAGCGCTGCAATGTTTTTTTTATTTTTACATGTGCTTCAATACAAATCCATAACCTTTGAAAGATAACTTATTTGAGCCTTATTATGGTTTAAAATAAAACATAGCAAAAACTCATAAAAGAAAACTAGGGTAAAAACTAGGATAAATTTCCATAGTAAAAAAGGTTGGGTAAAACAAGGATGATCACCCCAAATGAAAACAGTAAGAAAAATAAAATGAAATCCTAAGATAAAAATGAAAAACAACTATAGAGATAACAGAACATGCAACAAGACTTCCTGTGGAGAATATCCAATGAAAGGTAGAAGTGGGATCTCGTTAAATGCAAAACGATTTGCACCCGTAAACATCAGGGGTGATTAGTCCTCCGAGACCCTTAGAATGCGAATTTGGTGAGTGGATACAAGTTGTGGTGGAGATGGGTTACCCATTTTCAAGAACCCTAGATGAAGGTTTGGCATATGAAGTACGCAAAAGATTGGGATAGAGGAAATCTCATTCAGTTTTTAGAATATATCCCAATATCTCACATATGGAGAACAACCTGGTTGGGAAAGAGGTTGATACAACACCACAACTTTTGGGAAGTAAGGAATGGACACAAATCCCAAGTATGGGAGGACTCAAGGAAAAAAATGCCCCTCTAGGTTGTGGAGCATAAATTCAATGACTCATTGGTGAATGTATTAAGAAGGAATTAATAAGGTTAAGGACATATGGGTGCATCGAGAAGATGACTAGGACTTCTGGGTCTGGGAAAACGGGGACTAGTGGGAACGTTGAGGTCCAGTGGAGGAAGTGGAAAGACTATAAGAAGCCCTTAATAATAGGTAATTTAGAACACACTTAGGGGAATACAATCTCAAGTGGGGATATTACCCAAAAGGCTCATTTACAATGAATGAATTCTATGACTTATTGATAGGGGATGATATCCAACCAATGGATCAGAAGTGGAAGAAACTTTGGAAGAAAAAATTATGGCCCAAAGTATTGATCTTCAACTGGCTAGTAATAAGAAAACACATTTTAACAGGAGAAAATCCCCCAAAAGGAGGAATGGTAGGACTTGTTGGCCTGATTTTCTGACCAAGGCCAACAAGAAGATTATGCCCACACAATCAGCTTAAAGCAACTTCCAGTGTGTTTGAAATAGCAAAATCTCGCAGGTTCTGGTCCTGCTACCAACATAATTTTTCTCTTAGGGAGAAACTTGTTGGGCTTAGGGAAGAACCGGGTTCTATACTTTTGTCTTCACACCAACAAAATACCCACAGTGTTGGCCCTTTCGGCAACAACATGCGAACATGTTGTAGTCTCACCCGAAATAGCTATGGGATGCCGTAGAATCAGGTTTCTACAAGCAGAAGAGGGATATTACTGTACCTTTAGCCTTTTAACAATTAATAATCATACATTACAGATATTCGACATTCACTTATATAGCTTCGCAGTTAGATAAACAAACAATGTCTTGCTTAACCCTTAACTGGTAATTCACAGTGAAGTTAGTATGTAGCAGTGATCTTACTTATCAGTTATCTACTTATCATTGCATAAAATAACATAACAGAGACAACACAAAAGAACCATGACACAAGATATAACGTGGTTCACCCCCAGTTTAGGGGCTACATCCACAGAACCATGTTTTATTCAACTCTTTACAAAACCCACAGTTCTGATCTGCGCACTCAGCTGTAGATCCCTTCAATTCCTCAAGCTGCGCACTAAGCTGTAGATCTCTATGCACACAGCTACAGAGGTCATCCACGCACACAGCTGGGACTTAACCTTTCTTACAAAACTAGCCTTAGCTTTGCATCAAATCATCTTATATCAAAATCCTAACCTGACTCTTTTACAAAAGTGCTTATTTATAGAAGTGCACTTATTACAAACCATGGGCTTAAACCATGGGCACCCCAAACCCTAAACCCTAGACTTAAACCATGGGTTAATTACAAAAAGAGGGCTTTGAGTCAACCCCGACACCCCTAAGACTATTTTGAGTCACAACTCCACTTACGAATTTCCACAAAAACCACGGAGTTACCATAATTAAGGACCGTTAAGGTGCGCGCCCCAACACGCCCCTAAGACTCACCAATGTCCCGTCCTGGGACACTCAGCTGCTTTTCTGGTGATAGAATCTTATCTTCAACTGCTTGCTCCTTCTCTATGATCTCCTTATGCACTCTGTCAGGCTCTGTATCCGTCTGCATCTCTGTAAGAATCATCTTTAATTTTCCTCCCCTACTGCTCCCTTATATGCCTGCCATCATCGTCATCCTTTCTGCTACTTCTACCGCGGCCACAGCTTGCTTAATCCTTCATCCTTTCATTCTTAGCAGACTGTCGATGTTCCTTATGCTGCTATCTTCCTGCGCAAGATTTATGATGGTCATAGGAATTGTTGAGCCTTATAAAGATATCAGCGACTCCATCCCTCGAACTGCCTCCCGTTCATGTCCTATCGAACATTTGACCATCCACAACTTTGGGTCCTTAGTAGACGAGGCTCTGGTGATTGCATGCCAATGTACTTTTGCATAATACAAACAGTATGCCTCCATTCCACTGAGCCAGGAGGATACATCTTGGGATCCTCCGGAGTCTTTATTGAGGGCTTGTGCCTTTCTTCATTCCTCTTAGAGTGAACTTCTGCCTTAAATTTATTTCTGGTTGATCATATCTGCATTGGCTGCTTCGGTGCTGGAGACGTCTCCTCGCAGGGTGGATTTCTCATAAGGTTTCGCAGACTTCTCTCCCTGAACTCTCGTAACAATACCTAGACTTCACGATCATTCGACATTGTGCTAACTGTAAACTCAAAGAAATGCGCAATGCAGGAGTAGTAGGCCTGTGTGGCTTCTTATAGAATCCCGTGGAAAAATCTATCATGATGGTGCATGAATGACACCAAATCTACTGGAGCGGCGGTAAATCCTATCCACACGGTGCTAGATTCTCCCAAGATCTCATCATTACAGGCTGTTAAGGAAGTTCACGTGCCGGTACTGCCAAGTCTAGTTTGTCCCATCAGTCACTTTTTAGGCTGTGACACACCTTTCTTCTTCGACATAACCACTAGCTTCATCTTCTCCTCAATGAGTACCTTCGACACAATATTGGCCTTCGACCCATCCTGACCCAAGTGGCAATGAAACTTCCACCTTCGAACTTTGACAGTCTTCAACACTTCGTAGCATTGAGAACAAATTCATTATAGTCTAGTACCCAATTCAAACTATTCTTGGTGCTTAGACTATCCTTCTTGCTGTTACTTCTGATTAGGGGGGTCCCAAATTGTTCCTGTACTTCTTTAACCTACTTCCATTCACCATGGCAGGTAAAATATCCCCATTCAATTTAGCTAGCTGGACTGCGCCACCATCGGTAACTCTCTGCACTATGTATGGTCCTTTCCAATGTGTCTTGAACTTACCCAGGAATTTCATGAATTTACTGTCATATAAGAGCATAAGATCACCATTCTGGAACTGCTTCTTCTTAATGTGTCTATCATGCCATGATTTTTCTCTAGATTTTTGTACTTGCTGCTGGAACCCTACGATGAATCTGTCTTCTTCAGGTTCTAGTATATTTTCCAACCTTTCTTTCAGCATAGCTAGATCATCCATCTCTATGAAATGATATATTCTTAGGCTATGAACAATGTACTCTATGGGCATGACTTCTTCTTGTCCATAGACCAACCTAAAAGGTGTATGGCCTGTCAACTTCTTGCATGTGGTTCTATAAGGCCATAGTACTGCTGGAATTTTAAGATCCCAATCATTTCTGTTAACATTGTAGACCTTCATTAGAGCATGTTCAAGGATCTTGTTAAAGGCTTCGACAGTTCCATTTTCTTGAGGATGATAGGCAGTACTCTTCTGATGATATACTTGAAATTCTTCAGTCATTAATTCAATAGTGTTATTTAGGAAATGTGATCCTTGATCACTCATAAGAATTCTAGGACACCCAAATCTTGACAAGATGTTATCGAAGATGAACTTCGTAGCTGTAGCAGCGCTACAGTTCTTGACCGGTTGAGCTTCGACCCAACAAGTAAGGTAGTCAGTTGCTGTAGTAATGTATCTTGCCCCGGATTCTTTCACAAGGCGATTGATAGGTCCAACAAAATCAATAGCCCACTTGTCAAAGGCTTGTAAAGTTACCTATGGAACTAGAGGCATATCATCCCTCCTAGATGGTTTGCATGTCCTCTGACATATGTCGTAGCTATGGCAATACTCTCTTGCATCCTTATGAATTATGGGCCACCACAATCTAGCTGTCAGAATCTTATCTGCTATAGCTTTTCCTATGTAATGACCTTTTGCTGCTCCAGAGTGTGCCTCAGCCAAAATTAATGGCTTTTCATGCTCCTGGACACATATACGCAGTATTTCATCTGGTCCCATCTTATATAGCTATCCTACTATTAACGTAAAGTCGACTGCTCTAACCACCAGCTACTTCTTCTGCTGCATTGTCATTTCGACGGGTGCAAAACCTGTAGACAAGTACTGAACAATATCCTGGAAATAATCATCAACCATCTGGATGGCAAGCAACTGGGCATCAGGAAGACCTTCATCCAAACTAATGGGCTCTTCTCCTGACTCGAGCCTCGACAAGTGGTCAGGGCCTAGATTAATTCTTCCAGGTTTGACTATGATCTCAAAGTCATATTCCTGAAACAGAATCAACCATATACATATCCTTCCACCTAGCACAGGCTTGTTAACCAAATACTTCAAAGAAGAATGGTCAGTGAACATCTTAAAATGAGATCCTAACAGATAGTGTCGAAACTTCTGCAATGCATAAACCATAGCTAAACCTTCTTGTTCTATCGTAGTATAATTCTTCTCTACTGTGGACAATTTTCTACTTGCGAAAGAAATAGGGTGATCAATATTACCTTCACCTGACTGAGCCAATACTATACCCAAAGCAATGGAGGATGCATCGACATGCACATGAAACTCCTTATTCTTGTAAGGGAATACTAAAATAGGGGTAGTTACCATCTTTTCCTTCAAAATATCCAAGCTTTCTTGAAACTCAGGTGTCCATTCAAACTTAATATCTTTCTTCAACTGCTTTTCCATAGGGGTTATGATCTGAGCATATCCTTTAATGAATTTCCTGTAGTATCCAGTATGACCAAGTGTAGTGTGAAGTTGCTTAACAGACTTCGGAGGTGGCAAGTTCACAATAATGGCTATCTTCATAGGATCCATCATCAGTCCTTGTTTACATACAATGTGACCTAGCAGGATTCCAAAAGGTGCACAAAAGATACAATTTTTCAAGTTCAAGGAAATCTGATGCTGTCTACACTTGTCCAGCATAAGTTTTAAACTAGTTATATGGTCTTTCAGTAACCCAAAGATAGTCCAATCATCAAAATAAACTTCTAAGAATTTATGTATAAATTCCTTAAATGCAGAGATGACTACTCTAGAAAACATAGCAGGTGCATTCTTCAATCCAAAGGGCATCACTATATACTGAAAGGATCCCATTTCTGTGGCGAAGGTTGTCTTATGTCGATCTCCTGGAAGAAAGAGTACACTTCTTGACCTTTAAGATTGTATAAAAATTCATCTGTAAAGGGAGTAGGGAAAGGATCATGTAAACAGCGAGCATTCAACTTCCTCAGATCAACACATATTCTGATTTCTCCCTTAGTCTTATTTTCTTGCACCACCATAGGACTGACCCATTCGGATTCTTCAACAAGCTCAATGATTCCTGTAGCAAGCATCTTGTCTAGCTCCATTCTAAATTTTTCTTTATACTTAGGGTTCATCCTATAAGGGTGCTATTTCACAGGATTCGCATCAGGTTTCAAGGGGATCTTTATCACTCCTATATCACCAAGGATAGCTTTCATCTCTGAGAACTTCATCAAAAATAGGTCCTGATATTCATGGAGAAGTTGGGTCACTTTGCTCACCATTTCTTCATCCCAATAATCTCCAATGATAGCATACTTAGGATTTTCTTTTGATCCAATGTTTACTGTCCATGTCTTCAAAGGTTGAGTCACTTCGGGTGCTTCAACTACTGGTCCATGTACTTTGCAGTGTCCTTCTAACTCAGGGATGTTAATGTTGCGTGGATCATCATCCTCGTCAATTGCGAGGTTATAACATTCTACTGTATTAGCTTCTTATTCCTTCCAATCAGTTTTGTATTCTACTTTTTCTTGATCATCAAACACTTTAGTATGGATCAACCTAATAGCTGCGTCCAAAGCAGGACAAACCTCATTAATAGAAAATGTCAGCACAAAACTATAAACAAGACTATCCCAACTTACAGTACCATGGTGAAGCTCGACCTCCGCATACAAGTTCTTTGCTATAGGTTCCAGGGTGTGAACAAACCTATGTACCCATTCTTCATGAGGTACATGCTTCCATGCTTCGTAGCATTGCTCCAAATGTCCCTAAGGACTAGTCATACCATTAAACCTGCTTCACACCTCTTGAGGTTGATCCCTGAATCTTAGGAAAAGGGACTTTTGGCATGCTTCCCAACTATTAATGTACTTTTATGACCATTCCACCATCTGGCTGCTCTGGCTCTGAATGCTGAATCTAGAATCTCCATTTTCTGTGAATCTGGTACCCGCTATGATAATTGTATAATAAAATCTATTGGGTCTGTCAAGCCATCAAAGGTAGGAAAGTCTCTTGTCTGTGAACCAAGCCATCTGAGAGACTTGGTAATTCTTTCACATCGATGTCCATGTAGTTCATGAAGTCTATTCTGCCAATTCTCTAGACCGTCATCTGAATCTGTCATGAAGGAGTTGTCACACTGCCAATCCATGATACCTTCAGCAGCAGGATCAACATAATTTTCTTCCTTAGCTGTGATGTTGTAGATATGGTCCAAAACATCATGATATTCATCTCTGAGTGGTTCTATGTACCGTTCTCCTTGAGAAGGGTCCAGTGGTACTATGACTCTCAAACCTTTCCCTTCGAAAGTCATCTGTCTCTTCTTAAGGTTAATGACTGTGGCATTGTTTATTGCCCACTCAATTCCTAGCAGAGCTGGGTAGGGGTTACTATCGTCAATTATCTCAATGAATTCAAAGTCTGCTAAAGTACCAACCCCATCAATATCTACTGGGACACTAGGGAATCTTCCTAGGGGCACAATCTTCTGCTGATTGGATAATATCAACTGTATAGGAGACCAGTCAAGGGTAGGTTTTCCGATTTGTTTCCATGTTTGTTTAGTTAAGACATTTACTTCGGATCCTAGGTCTAGAATGACATCAGTCATGTCATATTCTCCTATATGAGCATCCAATCTCATTTCTCTTCCAGTTCTTCTAACTCTATTAATAGTTTTTTCCTTACCAGAGCTTTGCTGAGGTTCGCAAGAAGCAATAACTTTATGTAACTCATTTAAAGCATTCTGATTTCTTAAGAGCTTCATGCAACTTTGTAAAAATGAAGACAGTGTACTTACTTTATCCATCGAAGCTTCTTGATACTGTGATTGCTGATGAGGCTGCTGTGCAGGTGCTACTGGTGCGCTTGGATCAGCAAAGTCTTTTTGGCTTCCAGAAATGTCTTTTTTTCTCTTCCCACATTGAAGGTTGGAATTTTATCTGGGGCTTACGAACCCAAGCTTCATCAGGTTGTTTCTCCTTATTCTGTATTTGCGTCATGGTGCCACTCCTTGTAACAACATTAATGGATGGAACAGGTCTTTGCTCGACAGCAATCATCTGAATATTCTGAGTAGGAGCACTATTTATTTCTTGTATCTTGGCTATGAGCTGCGGGCATTGCTCAATCACATGGTTGACTGCTCTGCAATATCGACATGTCGTAGTTGGGTTCTGACAATCTCTAGCTAGATGTCCTGCCTGATTACAGTTATAGCACACAACCTGGCCTCGACCTTTTCTAGGCATACCACCATGACCACGACTTCCAAAGGTACCTCAACCTAAGCTACTACCACGGTAGCCATATCCATCATTTCCTTGTCCATCGTTTTGTACCCTATAAGCATCATAGTTTTGTTCTCTCATGAGGTCAAAACTATGACATTCATCCTCGTTGTGTCCAACTGACTTACAGAACTTGCAATAGGGGTTCTTAGGTACTTGCACATATCTCTGCAGTAGATAGCATTCTTTAGGTCGATGCTGGCTAGTTGTCCTACAGATCTCACAATACAGAACACTAGGATTGAATGGGTTTGGCGCACCAAAATTCAGGTAATTTCTTACCACAGGACACCGTTCCTTGTCATGTCCTTTTGTCCGACATCGTGTACACCAAACCTCTTCGCGAACAGCTTTACCTTTCTTCATGCCGCGCAGCTCCAAGGCCATTGCTGCTAACTGCGCTTGTATTTGAGCTATACCTGAATTATCTTCGACATGAGCTGTTTCGAGCTTCATAGTAATTTCCAAAGCCTCTTGTTAATCAACAACCTTATGTTGCATGAGTGGAGTCCTGATATGTGGTAACAAAGCTGCAATGAACCATTCCTTATGCTGCGCTGGTCCAATAGTGAAACTGACTTGATCTAGAAAAACTTTGAACCTCTGATCAAAGTCCCACACTGATTCTCGTCACCTCTGTTGAATTTCTTTTAGTTCAGTGATACACTATGACTCTAATTTAGGCTTCTTAAATTCCTTTATCATTGCTGCTTTTATATTAGCCAAGACATGGTTAGGATACTCGGCTCTCACCCGAGAGACCTGGGTTCAAGTCCCAGCAACAAAACCAATTTGTTGGGCTTAGGGAAGACCCAGGTTCTATACGTTTGTCTTCGCATTAACAAAAGACCCACAGTGTTGGCCCTTTCAGCAACAACCTGCGAACATGTTGCAGTCTCACCCAAAATAGCTATGGGATGCCGCAGAATCAGGTTTCTGCAAGCAGAAGAGGGATATTACTGTACCTTTATCCTTTTAACAATTAATAATAATACATTACAAATATTCGACATTCACTTATATAGCTTCGCATTTAGATAAAAAAACAGTGTCTTGCTTAACCCTTAACTGGGAATTCACAGCGAAGTTAGTATTTAGCAGTGATCTTACTTATCAGTTATCTACTTATCAATGCATAAAATAACATAGCAGAGACTACACAAAAGAACCACGACACAAGATATAACATGGTTCACCCCCAGTTTAGGGGCTACATCCACAAAACTATGTTTTATTCAACTCTTTACAAAACCCGCAGTTCTGATCTACACACTCAGCTGCAGATCCCTTCAATTCCTCAAGCTGCGCACTAAGCTGCAGATCTCTGCGCAAACAGTTGCAGATCTTCTTAATCACCCAAAAACCCTCTACACACACAGCTATAGAGGTCATCCATGCACACAGCTGGGACTTAACCTTTCTTACAAAACTAGCCTTAGCTTCGCATCAAATCATCTTACATCAAAAGCCTAACCTGACTCTTTTACAAAAGTTCTTATTTATAGAAGTGCACTTATTACAAAACCATGGGATTAAACCATGGGTTAATTACAAAAAGAGGGGTTTGACTCAACTCCAACACCCCTAAGACTATTTTGAGTTGCAACTCCGCTTACAAACTTTCACAAAAACCGTGGAGTTACCATAACTAAGGACCGTTAAGGTGTGCACCCCAACAAAACTAAAATTCAGTAAAAGTCTATGCTAAAGTTATTTCTATCTAAATAAACCCTAAAATTAGTTTTCAACTACCTAAGTTACCCTCCACTTGCTTTCTTAAGGAAAGTCTTCGATTTTGGAGGGTTTTATACTTAATATCCTAAATTTTAAAAGACTATTAAATTTATTTTTAAAAATTACACAAATTCTATTTAACAACTGTTAGATCTAAACTATACTATAAAAATACTAATTAAACTATACTAACTATCCTATCTCATCTGAGAGCGATTTGAATATTATATCAATTATTAATTAATATAATGATGAACAGAAAGATATAGGAGTAGGATCTAAATGAAAATATTTAAGCCATCCACACTAAATCATTCTGCTATGAAATATTTTGACAGAGAAATTGAAATAAGCAATTACTTCGAATTCTTCTGAAATGTTTAATTAATTAACAACTAATAAACAGCATTAGATATTTGAATAAAAGATGATGTGCAAAATGAAATCACCGCAAAAATACAAATGAGCTCAAACAGACATAAATATATATATGTCATTATATCTTGAATTTTCAGTAGAAACACTAATTAATTCAATTACAACAACATAATAATTCAAATACAATATTGTGTTGACAAAGTGCAATATTGATTAATGAACACAAGCATAACCAAGTATACTGATCAATATTATAAGTAGAAGATTATATACTGAAATATAAAAAGAGTATCCAAAATAATACCGATCACAATATCAGCCTGAGGATTTCAAGTCACATTCCACTTCCAAAGATAAAACTTCAGTTAGGAACAACACTAGCATCAAAATAATATTTCAAGTATGCTTCTCTTCAGTCACTCCATCCTGGAATCTCTCATAAAAATTACCATTTTATATAATCCTACCCGTATTTCGATTCAATTTTTTTTTTATAAATGTTGTATGCAATATTATAGGAGTCCTATCACTATCAAAGAGCATCGAATCTCTTCAACAGACACCTATCACTAGAAGATAACAATAAAAACAACTAGCCTGAAACATCTGGTGATTAAAAGGAACTGTCATACACGTAGCTGTGTCGAAATTCCAGTCTTCAATAAACATCAATATTTTCTAACTGAAATCCAAAATATCCTGGATCGGCAGAGGATAGTGATAACATGCCCACCTGTTTAAACAAACAAAAGGATCTTATTAAAACCAATTTTAACAGAAATAACAGAAGAGACCATAAGTTATATCCGTGCCTATAAAATCTGCGATTTTATAGGCATGCACAAAAATCTTTTATTACCTATTGACAGATAGATAAACCATATAACTAAAAAATGGAAATAATCATCAGGTTTGATTTTGTAAATCGACAACTCTTCTGGCTTCGAACAGTTTGGCTTTGAGCCTGATGATGACTAGCTTCTATTTTTCTACTTGTTCAAGCAAATGTTGGCTTGTATCTATCATTGATTTTTTTGCCTCCTTGTATTGGTTATTTTTGATGTTCACTTCCTTCCACCTATTAATCCAGTTTAATAACTCTGCCTTAAATGTTTTATTATCCTCGTCTTTCAAGACTGCGCTTGCTCGACACTCCTTTAGTTCATGTTTCAGTTTAGCAATTTTAGTCTCATACACCCTGTCAAGGACCTGTTGGAGAGTTTCTTCCTCCTTGTCATGACACGAATCAGCTTCCTGAGAAGAATCAAGATTATCTATGTCTTGATCAGGTGATGGAAAACACATAAAATATGGCTCGGGATCCAAACCATAGGCGTCCATAAACGATGGAGTAGCTTCTGCCTTACCTGACTCTATAATGTCTTTAACCAAATTTTCACTATTATTCTCTATACAAGTAGGTTCATCCATATGAGTAGTTTTGGGAAGCAATGATGGAGCATATTCCTCAAGATAGACAATCACTGGCGGAGTACTCTGTTGAGTGGCCATAGGAACAGAGGCTATAGGTGTATTATTCATGCTTCTAGTAATTCTTCTCGTATGAACAAACAAAAGTTTTTTTTATTCAAAACCCGCTCTGTCACAACACACTTGCGCTAGTTGTTCTAGTTTATGGATGGAATCATCACCATGTTTTCGAGGAGTATACAGCTCCGGGGGGGTTTCATAATCAACATCATTAACATCTTCATTTTTGGTTAACTTTCCCTCTGCCTTTGCAGGTATACTAAAGCCCCCCAATAGGTAAAAGGGGAGATTATGTTTACAGCCTTTTAATGCTAACAGTAGTTGTAGGTGATAATAATGCAGGTGAGAGAATCGTCCATCACATGACACGTACCTGACCAAGATCTCATAGAATGCTCGCCATTCTGGCTTTAGAAACTTAACCGAAACCCCAATATTTAGTTTTGCACTAGCTGGAAAGGGAAAAAACAAGAATTGACACTTCTTCTTGTTCACTTTCCCACCTTTAAACCATCACTCTCCATTTTGTGGAAGCTTCGTAGCTTCTGCAATTTTATCTTCGTCAATGATAAACTTGAAATCCCCAATCTGTGCTACGTTTTCTTTCAAAATAAAAGAAAAATGTTTAGTAACCCCCACGTTATGGCCACTAAAGCACCTGAAGAACTGATCCCATCCAATTTTTTCAAATAACAGGGCAGCCTTCTCATCGGCTTCAACAAGCTCCGGTCCTGAAATTTCAAAACGACTAAGCGGAACCATAGTTCCCTCACTACTACTCAGGTTACGAATTGAAATGAATGGAGTCATGAATATGGAAGGGATAGGAACCCAGGTGAAAGAGATTATGTGAACTATCAAATCCTCACATGCTTCATACCTGACAGAGATGAGAGCTCCAACTTTGTCCATTTCTACCAAATTCGGTGATTATTAACACAACTGCTAGTGCTTTTGTTATGATAAACGGAAGATTATCCACGACTAACCATAACTCTTAACCAATTATTCATATCAGAGATCATTCGATTCATGAATCATAAATCAAGACATTAATTACACGCAATTTGGCATGATGAGCTCGTACAACATCTTGAAATGGAATGGTTATCAATCATATACAATATTAAATTTCGCTGATACGATTTCATTATTTCACTCATAGTTGTTAATTGATATGAAAGGTGTTAACCAAATCTTCATACCAACGTAACGGTCTTGGTAACAGGTGTCATTTATCAGCCACATGAGTCATGTCTCTTCATAAAATGGTTGATTGATGATTTACTCCAGATTACTCGTGAGAGGTGGTCGTGTTTATTAATATGACGATATAGTGTTAAAATAGTAAACCCTAATGTTCTTGAAATATAACTAACTAATGATCTGAATTAACACTTAAACCATGTATATACATAAAGTTTCATTTTGAAATATAGTTTTAAAACTTTACGAAATCCCACCTATTAATGTCCAAAAACAAAATTCGATAAGATATAAAGCTTATAAGGCTATGACACATGAAAATTTCAAAATGATATTCATTTATTTGCTTTTCACTAGCTGTATATATACAATTTTTACAAAGTAATGATATAATATTAAGTTATATATGGAATGTGAAATTTTAGGTCTAATAAGAATTTTAATTAATAATTGACCTTTAGTTCTAGGGATTTCAAGAACTTATAATATCTTATCAGTACCAAATCTCAAAAAAATTCAAAATATGTTTTCTTTAAACACCAAGTAGCATACTATCCTTTTAAATTCCTTAAATCAACATATATAATCAAATAAATTAATTAATGATAGAATTGATTATATATAAAATTTATGAAACTGGCAGCTGCTAATTATCAAAGTTATGAAAATGTTGTCATTTGACTCTTCTACAATTGAGAGTACCTTCAGAATCGAAGATTCTAAAGGCACTCTTTTATCATCTTTAATAGGTAAATCATAAAAGAGAGTTTATCTCCCTTCATCTTAATGAAAAATGAAGGGGTTGTTGCTGACTGCCAATAGGACCTTACTAGTGTTTCCTATGTGATCTTGAGGAAGAAATAATAAGCCATCTCCTTGATGCTTTCCCATTTTCTTCAAACATTTGGGATCAAGGTGCATCAAATTTCAAAATATCTCACCGGGTTAGGAAAAATCTGTACCGAACACTCATAGAATGGACCAACAATCCTTTTCTGAATGCCATTCTGAATCGGTTATGGAGAATTTTTCCTCATTTCATACTTTGGGAAATATGGACGGAAGGAAATTCATGGAATTTCAAAGGGAAAGATACGACCTCAAGAATAGTGCAGGATATCATCACAAATAGGATGTAATAAACTATAAATATGAAATCTTGAGATAGCTCATACTAGGAGGCTACAGACACAGAAGATACCATTATAAAGGATTGGGGACTATAAGGACCCTCACAGTTGGATGATTCTTTACACAACATAGAAAGAATGGTGACAAGTGTAGATATCTGGATTCCCCCTCTCTTGGGATTTTACAAATTCACTTTTGATGGTGCGTCAAAGGGAGACCCAAGAATAGAAGGTTATGGATGTATCATCCGTGATCACGGAGGAAGCATGTTGATATTCAAGTATGGTTTCATCAGCTAGGAAACCAGTAATGCGACATAGATGGAAGGGATCTTACAGGGAATCGAAATGCTGGAGGAGAATCGATGGACCCCCATAAGTGTTGAAGGAGACTCCCAGGTGGTAACCCAAATGGCTACGAAACTCCTGCATGGTACCCAAAGTGGAAAGGTGGCATACTTGTGGAGGTTGGAAGGTAGGGTGGAAAAACTTAAGGAGATATTAGATATGGGGATGGCATTTCACTTTGAATTCTAGGGAATAAGGTCATCGACAGATTGGTGAACCTCAGGACGGAAAACCGTATAGAATTTAAAGCCAAGGACTGGAGTGAGAGGACAAATGTGATGAATAGGGACAGTTGTATGAACCTCATGCACCCAAACATGCAGAACACTAATGAAACATGGAGGGAAGGACACTGAGATAAAGGGAAACTGGTTCACTAATCAGATGAGGGGCTTGACATATAGGTAGGAGGTGATATCAGGAGACTGGCACGTTGGTTTTAACTCAACCAAGACTCGTGATAAGGAAAACATCTTTTCAAATCACTTGAATACGTGCAGAAATGAATAGAAGAAATGGAAGATATGGGTGACTGTACGGGCCATATTTCCTCCAGAATATAGAGCATGAGCAAAGAATCATAGTATCTAGTGCTCTAATCATGTTTTAGAAGAGAAATATGCTATTTAGGGAAACACAGGGCGGTGGAAAAAATAGAAAAGATTGTATGTGCATTGTTTTAGTTGTTATCCAAGACAGAGGGACGTGGGGCTTTTGGTTATTAATCTTGCACATTGATCTAGGAACAAATAATCAATCTCATCAAGAAATAATCAAAAAATAACTTAGAAATGGTGTTAATTGGAACCAGAATGGTTTCCTCTCTATATATTCAATAAACAATGAATAGTTACAATAACAATGTCAAGCAATAGCTTGAATCAATGACAAATTTGAGTACCTTAGGAGGTCATTCGAATTCAATGAGTGAGTCTGGCTTAACTGACTGTAAGCCATTGGTTCACACTTAGTTAACCACTTGACCAAAACCCTAATTGAATCACCAAACCCTAACTGAAGTCGGAGTGCAATAAATGACTGAATCTCAACTGAAGGAGATCAAACACATGTCATAGCAATCCAACCATCAAGTGCTAGTGCTCCATGACTTCAATGAACCCTGATGAGGTTAACTGAAGCCGAACTGATCATCAGAAGTTGGTGGAGGCACCCATGTTGACTCCAGATCAATAAATAATAATAAATAATCATTAAATAATATATTTAATGAGAGGAGGTGCCTTAACTGACTAGTTGAACTAATTGTAACCACCAGTTAGCAATTAGGTGCATTAATATCACTCAAATCACCCTCAGAGTGCTCCAGTTAGCCTCCTTAACTGTAGGAGAAGGATAAGTTAGCCTCCTTGATTGTAGGTAGGCATGGGTGTGACTGGATGATGGAAATTAATGCTCCACTGATGTCAATTAATGTCAATTATACTTAGGATAGTGGTTTAACTAGGCCAATTTGACCAAAAAGAGTGTGTATGGTGGTAAATGTCTCCAACACACCCCCTTAAGCTATACACAGGAAGAGTTAGAAAACATAGATGCATAAAAATTCTAGGGCCCCGACAACTAAAGCCATAGGTCACCCTGTACAATGCTGAAACTAAAACAATGCTCAAAGCAAACTAAGTGAGGAAAAGAGGGAAAACCTAGTGGGAAAACTGTTAGAATAATCAACCCATATTTTACCCATTTAGACATTAATTTAATTATTTCTGTCTTTTTAGCCTAGTTCATGTGTCCCACCTTTGTACAAGTTGTCTTTTACCTATCCATAGTGGTCAAACTTACCGTATTTGACTCATGTAGCACATGGGAAATCCCAAGGAATCAAATTTGATTTATT
>LPNX010822581.1:348091-363845 GCA_001517045.1 Pseudotsuga menziesii | reverse complement strand
CTCCAATTTTCAGTCTCTTTGTGAGTGATTTTGCATGATCAATTGTTAATTGTTGTGAGTAAAATTAATCTATCACCTGGTCCAATTTCCACATGGTATCAGATCCATTGTAGATTGTTTCTCCTTCAAAAATTGTTTTGCAGGTTCGACATCAGTGACTGGGAGCCTTCTACTGACAGCCGGGAGATATTTTCTAAGCTATGGATCAATCACAGAAAACTATCTTGACTCCCTTCAATTTATTTGAATGGAAAGCAGATATGGAGATACTGTTAAGAGCGAAAGGCCTCTACAGGGTGAATATGGCAACAGAAGCAGAGCCCAATGCAGCTGCAGAGAAGACAAAATGGCACAACAAGAGGGATGAGGCTTATGGCCTCCTGTGTCTGAGTATTTCCAGAGACCTCCTTTTCCATATTGATGGATTGACATCACCGAATGAAGTATGGGAGAAGCTTGCTGATATTTTTGGAAAGATAGATGAGATGAGGGGACATCAAATCGAAAATTAGCTGATTTATCTAAGTCCAAATAGCTTTGAATCCTTGTAGCTATATTTCTCCAAGTTCAAAGCACTAGTTTTGCAGCTGAAATAGCGTGGTATCGAAAAGAAAGATGATCAGCTCATACTGGCCATCCTCTTGAAGCTAGGCCCTAATTATTCAGTGTTTGTTTCAACCTTCTATTCCACAAAACTGACAGTTCGAACCTAGAAGATGCCTAGCCTTGCAGATTTCATGGAAACTCTCACACAAGAACAGGATAAGCTGGTGATGATGGGCACCATCAAACCATCCAAAGATCAAGCTTTGATTGCTGGATATTTGAAGGTGGATTCAAAAGGAAAAAAGAAAGCTAAAAATCCACCTGAGCAAAAGAGAGACAAGAAACAGTCTCCGGAGGATCCATAAGGTCCCAAGAAGAATTACCAAAAGAAGAAGAACAAAGGTGAAATGAACAAGTGTGCATACTGCAATAAGGTCAATCACTCTGAAAGCTCTTGTATGAAAAAGCAGATAGACATGCTGACCCAACTCCTGGAGAAGAATGGCATCTCCCTTCCAGAAATCTCAAAGAAGAGAGAAGGAGGATCAAGTTCAGATGATATAGAGAGAGTTCATGCTCTAGTTGCTGGCACATCAAGCTCACCCAGTTTTATCATTGATTCTGGAGCTTCAAGACACATGGTTTCGACTAAGGAGGCCTTCTCCTCACTGGACATGTCGAAAGGACAATCTATTGTACTGGGAGATGACTCTCTCATTGAAAGTAAAGGAAAAGGAAGGATAGATCTTGATCATGGTCAGTTCAGCAATGTGCTGTATGTGCCTGGTCTCACCTCCAACCTTCTGTCAGTGTACTAGATGACCCACACTGGGTCTCCTAAGAAGGTCATATTCTCCCCCGATGAAGTTGATATCACAGAGATTTCAACTGGTAGAGTCATTGCAAAAGGAGTTTCAAATCATGCTCAAAAGGTATACATGTTCTCACACTTCCTACCTTACTCAAACCCCTCTACTCTTCTCATTCATGCTAATGAAGCCAGCAAGCTGTGGCATGAAAGATTTGGCCACCTAACTTACAAGTATCTTTCTGATCTTAGTGAAAAGATATGGTCATAGGGTTTCCCAAGATAAAATTTTCCAAAGGAGTCTGCCAAGGTTGTATCCTAGGAAAACACCCAGAGCACAAATTTGAGAGAGCTAGTCATGAGAGAACCTCTGCACCCCTCGAGCTGATCCACAGTGATGTTGCTGGTCCATTTCCTCATATGTCCATGAGTCAGGCCAAATATGCATTGAATTTTATTGATGACTTTTCCAGGTATTGCTGGGTTCACTTCCTGAAACACAAGTCTGAAGTTTTGGGCCTATTCAAAGTCTTTAAGGCTTTGGTTGAAAACCAGTTTGGAAGGAAACTCAAGGCCCTCAGATCTGACAATGGTGGTGAGTATGTCAAGTCTGAGTTTATTAATTATTGTGTAGATGGAGGTGTTCAGATGCAGCATTATATCCTTTACACACCACAGCAAAATGGTGTTGCTCAGAGGAAGAACAGATCACTGAAGGAGATGGAAACATGCATGATGGAGGCCAAAACTTTGCCACCAAAGTACTGGGCCGAAGCTATCAACTGTGCAGCCTATATCTAGAATAGGGTGCCTCACAAACAACTTGATGGCATGAATCCCTTCGAAGCATGGAGTGGGCACAAGCCAGATGTGACCCATTTCAGGATTTTAGGCTCAAAGGCTTGGGCTAGAATCCCGACAGAGAAGAGGAAGGCTTTCCAACCCCAAAGCCAAGACTGTATTTTTGTTGGATACTCTAAATATTCAAAAGGGTACAAGTTGATAAATTTGAGCACAAACAAATCCTTCATTGAAAGGTGTGTTCATTTTGAAGAAGAACCCCTTGCAACAGTGGAAGTTGGTGAAGCCTCTTCACCACCTGAACCTCAAGAAGTAAGTAAAGAGTTTGTTGAACATGCTGATTCTGATTTGTCTGGTGGAGATGAGTTTATTGCAGACCCTAACATCCCTACAAGGCCAAAATGGGCAGCCAATACACTACATGTAGCAGGTGAGCTAGCTGGGGATCCCAATGACCCAAGAAGGACTAGATCTCAGTTTGAGAGTGGTCTGTGCATGAAGGATACTATGTTTTCTGAAAAATTCTATTTGATGGTGGAGTCTAATCCTCAAACATATGAACAAGCAGTGGCAGATCCAATATGGAAAACAGCCATGAAGGAGAATTTCAGCTCACTCCAGAAGAACAACACATGGGAGCTAGTGGATCTTCCCCCAGGGAGAAAACTAGTACAGTGTAAGTGGGTCTATAATACCAAATTTGCTGCTGATGGTTCACCACTGAAGTACAATACCATATTGGTAGCCAAAGGCTACTCATAGGTTCATGGCATAGATTACAATGAGACTTTTTCCCCAGTGGCAAAGATGGATTCCATCAGGCTAGCCTTAGCCATTGCAGCCTCAAGGCAATGTGAGGTACATCACATGGATGTAAAATGTGCCTTCCTGAATGGATATCTCATTGAAGAGATATATATTCAGCAGCCTCAATTTTTTTCTACTAACCCTTCTCTTGTGTGGAGGTTGAGAAAGTCATTGTATGGGCTAAAGCAAGTCCCCAGGGCTTGGTATGCCAAGATCGATAGCTTCTTGCTATCACTGAATTTTGTTCGGTGCAAATCAGATCCAAATGTCTATTTGAAGTTAGTTAATGGTTCATTAATGATCATTGTGTTATATGTTGATGACCTCCTCATTACAGGAAGCTCATAGGTTGATATTGCTTCCTTAAAAGGAGCTATGAACCAAGCCTTCTCAATGACAGATTAGGGGCTCTTAAGTCAATTTTTGGGGCTTGAGATTGCTCAAACCAAAGATGGAATCAAGGTGCACCAGTCCAAATATGCCTTGGACTTGCTGAAAAAATTCAAAATGAAGGATTGCAAAGCAAACAAAACTCCTTTCCTTTCAGGAGTGAAGCTAGAAGAAGCTGATTTTTCACCGATGGTAAACAATACACTGTATAGGAAATTGATTGGATGTTTGTTGTATCTGACACATACTAGAATTGATATTTGTTATGCAGTAAGTGTGGCTTCTAGATTCATGGATCAACCTCAAGATATCCATTGGAAATCAGCCAAAAGGATCCTTAACTTTGTTCAGGGAACAAGGACACATGGGATCTTCTATAAAGTAAAATCTGATCTTGATTTGATTGGATTTACTGACAGTGATTGGGCAGGTGATAGCACAGATAGAAAGTTCACTTTAGGATATGTTTTCATGCTTCTAGAAGGTCCAATCAGCTGGTCAAGCAAGAAACAGAGTGCCATTGCACTCTCATCTACATAAGCAGAGTACAGAGGAGTTCTTAATGCAGCAACTCAATGTTTATGGTTGCAGGGTTTACTTTGAGAGTGTGGCTTCGAACCAGAGTACTCAACTACCATCTACTGTGATAACTAGATAACTAGAGTACCATTCGAATCTACAAATATCTATTCCAGAAGCAGAGAACCAGACACATTGAGATCCATATGCACTACATCATAGAACTTGTGCATGATGGCACCATTCATCTACTATTCTGGTCATCTTCAGAACAAGTAGCTGATATCTTCACCGAAGTATTTTGTGAGAAGACCTTCAGCAATCTCAAATCACTGCTGGGGATTTCTGATCATGCTATGAAAGCATGAGTGAATACAATATTCTACAATTTTGTTTTAGAGTCCATGTTTAAGGGAGGATTTTCCCAAGTTGGTTTTGCCTCTTTCCTTGTTTAAATGGACATGCAGTATGTAAAGGGTGAATAAGCCTTGTTGCTAGGCCCTAGAATTTTTTGATATATTACTCATAAGTTAGGATTAAGGGGGGGTGTTAGAATAATCAACCCATAGTTTACCCATTTAGACATTAATTTAATTATTTCTGTCTTATTAGCCTAGTTTATGTGTCCCACCTTTTGCAAGTTGTCTTTTACCTATCCATAGTGGTCAAAATTTCCTTATTTGACTCATGTAGTGCATGGGAAATCCCAAGGAATCAAATATACTTTATTCCTAGCCTCCTAGGCGCCCTTCTGCTTTTTCTACTTTATTCCCTGCTTTTTCAGTGTTTTAAGGCAAAAGGAAAATCTAGACTAGGTGAGGTTGACTAGTTTTTTGTCCTACACATCCTCCTCTCTTTTCTCCATGCAAAAGCATGTATGAGCTGCCATTCCACCACTCTTTATCTTTCCTAAGCCATTTTGCCAATTCGTGAGCTCCATGACAGGTTTGGGATCAACTTTTTACACCTATGGGGGATTTGCTTATTTTTAGTAAGCCTGCTTTATGCTAGATTCGAATTGCTCCTCATGCATTCAAATCCATGATGTATGTTATTTATTCACAAACCTATGTTATTACAGGGTTGGTTATTGTACACTGATTTAATACAGTTTAGTGTTCAACTTCAATTTTCAGTCTCTTTGTGAGTGATTTTGCATGATCAATTGTTAATTGTTCTGAGTAAAATTAATCTATCACCTGGTTCAATTTCCACAAAAACCCCCCCTCAAGACGAACACTGAGAGTAGTCTAAATCACCCTGATGACCTCACCCCCTATAGTGAACGGATGTAAGTGAACTTCTTTTCTGAAAATCTCTTGGTGAATATGTCTGCAATCTGCTCATCAGTCGGTCAGTATTGCAGAATGATGGCCCTCTCATGCACTAGCTCCCTGATGTAGTGCATTTGAATCTCTACATGCTTGGTACTCTTCCTGGTAATTGGATCCATGGATATCTTAATAGCACTCTGGTTGTCACAAAAGAGGATAGTGGACAAAGTACTACCAAGATCAAACTCTGAAAGAATTCCTTGCAACCAAACTGCTTGGATGCAAGCATTCATCGCTCTTCGATACTCGGCCTTTGCTGAAGATAGTGCTATGGAAGCCTTCTTTTTTTCTTGACCAGCAAATGGGGCCACCACCAAACATGAATACATATCCAGAAGTTGACTTCCAATGAATAGAATCACCTGCCCAATCGGAATCTGTGTATCCAACCAGCTCTAGCTCAGAGTCTGCAGCATAGTGAATGCCATAGGTCCTGGTTCCCTGAATATATTGGAGGATCCTCTTGGATTCCTTCCAATCAATATCATGAGGCTTCTTCATGTATCTTGATACATCATTCATGGCATAACAAATATCAGGCCTAGAATGTGTCAAGTACAACAAGCTACCAATCAGTTGTCGATAGATATTGCAGTCCATGGGAGGTGTGTGTTTTCCTTCTTCAAGGTTGATTCCTGAAAGGAAAGGGAATGGTGCAGGCCTACATTCATCCATGTTAAACTTGACTAATAGGTCTAAGGTGTATTTGGACTGAGTGACCTTAATCCCATCAGAATTTTGCTCAATTTTGAGCCCCAAAAATTGTTTTAGAAGCCCCAAATCACTCTTTTCAAAGGCATTGTGGAGAGCAGTTTTGATGGCTGAAATGGAGGCAAATGTGATACCTGTGATCAGTAAGTCATCAACATATAAAAAAATTATAATTATATGACCATCATGCTGATGTAAATACACATTTTGATCTGATCTACATCTCTGAAAGTTTTGCGAGAGAAGAAAGGCATCCATCTTTGAATACCACTCTCTTGGGGCCTGTTTTAACCCGTATAGTGACTTCTTTAGCTTGAAAACCAAAGATGGATCAGTGATGTATCCCTCAGGATACTTCATGTATATATCCTCATGAATATCTCCATACAAAAAGGCTGACTTAACATTCATGTGATGCACCTCCCAGTGCTTGGATGCTGAAATTGCCAAACCAAGGCAGATGGAGTCCATTTTTGCAACCGGTGCAAAGGTATCATGGCAGTCCAGTCCTTGGACTTAAGAGAAACGTTTTTCTACCATATTTTACTTATATTTTTAGGTGCTTCCATCATCAGAAACCTTTTTACAAAACACCCACTTGCATTGAACCAATTTCCTTCCCGGAGGAAGAGAAGCTAGCTCCCAAGTAGTGTTTTCTTGAAGAGAATTCATCTCTTCATCCATGGAAACTTTCCATCTCGGATCATTCCGAGCATGGTAGTAGGATTTTTGATATGAAATAATCATCAAATAGCAATTTTTGGACATCAAATTATCAGAACAAGAGAGCACAATGCCTGCTCTTTGGAAATCATACCGGGTTCTCCTTGGATCATCCAGATTTCCAATGTTGTCTCCTGCGGAGGAGAGTGTCTGTTGGGCCCATGTAGGAAGATGATTTTTCACTTAAGGTTATGATTCAGCATCTGATTATTTCTGCACAATGATATCAGAAATCATAGGATCCAAATCAGGGTCATCAAACCCAATTTCATCATCCAAATATTTAGTAGAATAGGAAGGAAATTCAGCAGTTTTCTCCTTTACTAGTTCCATCTCCTGAAGAGGCTCATCGAACTTGACACTTCTCTCGATGATGATATATTTGGTATTGATATACAGAATCTTGAATCCTTTAGATTCATCAAAATACCCAATAAATAGACATCTTATTATTTGCGGTTGCAAAGCCCTTCTTTTATTAAGCGGAATCCAAGCCCATGCAGTGGACCCAAACACTCATAGGTTCAACACATCCGGCTTGTGTCCGAAGTATGCTTTGAAAGGATTCTTTCCTTTCACAGATGAGTGTGGCATCCTGCTCTTAGTGTATGCTGCAGCATGCATGGCTTCATCCCATAAATTTTCAGCAAGCTTCTTTGACTCCAACATATAGGTGGTCATCTCCTTGAGAGACCGGTTCTTCCTTTCCGCTACTCCGTTCTACTGGGGAGTGTAGGGAATTGAATGCTGGACCTGAATACCAATTTGGGAGAATATGTATAGAAAATCATTAATTAAATACTATCCTCCATTATTATATCTCAATATCTTGATCTTAAGCCCAGAGGCATTTTCGATCAAGGCGATCAATTCAGAAAAAATTTCACATACTTTTGATTTCTTTTTGAGAAAGAAAACCCATGTATACCTTGAAAAATCATCAATAAAAGTAAGGAGGTACCTTGATCCATTCATGTATGTGATAGGAATTAGACCACTGATATCAGAATGTATCAGCCCAAATATGCTTGTAGCTTGGTTTTCCTTCCCCCGATCGAACTTGTGCTCAGGGTGTTTTCCAATCACACAACCCTTGCAAATTCCCGTGGCTGCCTTGATGACAGGGAGGCCTTCAACCATCAATTTTTTCTGTAATTTATGCAAATATTTGAAATTAATATGGAAAAACCTCTCATGCCACAGCCTACTAACCTCATTTCCATGAGTTGGCAAAGCAGTGGGCTTTGCATCTGCAACAAAGTGAGAGAACTCATAGGCTTTTGCATGATGATTTGCAAGGCCTTTTGCAATGAGTTTCCGGATGCAATTTCTCTTATCTCAAAAATCATTTGGGCTGAAAGAGACTCTCTTTGGCATTCCTATATGTGTCATTTGATAGAAACTAAGGATATTTTCTGCTAGAGATGGTACATACAAAACATTAGAGAAAAAACCATTTTCAAGATCTACAGTACCTTGTCCTTTGGAAATGATGGTGGAGTCATCTCCCATGTGGATGGGGAGGGATTTTCTGGTCTCAAAGGATGAAAATGAGTATTTTTCATCCATCATGTGATTCGAAGCTCCATATTCAATCAGAAATGCTTTGGACTTCGAAGTGCTTGCCATGAGGGCATGACCTTTCTCATGCTGTGGTTCCCGATCTTGGTGATTTCTCCTCCGAAATCTCTCTGAAAGATTGATGTGATTCCTCTCAAGGAGAGAGGTTGCTTCATCAATATTTTTCTTCATGCAGGCATGTTCAAGGTGAAAACCCTTCCTACAGTAAGAACACTTTACTTTTTCTTTCCCATTGTGCCCTTTTCCTTTGTTCTTCCTTGAGCCGGAAGATTCATCATGCTACTGGTTTTCAACTCTAGGCTTGGGAGAATTAAATTTAGTTTTCTGATTTTTCTACTACTTTCCTTTACCCTTCAGATATTTGGGCCCTGAGGCATGGAGGGATTGATCACAGGAAGATCGGATGATCCCCATCTAGACAAGCTTGTCATGTTCATTTGCTAGGGACTCAATGAAGGCATTGAGTGTAGTCATCTTCGATCCAGTGGTTATGAGTTGCCCCACACGAAATGTAGAAATAAAAACTGAATAATCAGCCCCGAGTTTGGATAGTATGGCAAGGATGAGCTGAACATCCTCCTTCTCCACGTTGCATTGCTTCAAGAGTAAAATAGTATGCTTGAACTTTGTAAAGAAATCATTCAGAGTCTCGAAATTGGAAGGTTGGAGAGACATGAGTTCATTTTCGAGCTGGTAACCCTCAAGTCATCATGGTTTCCGTATAGAGATTCCAATTTGTCCCATATTTCTTTCGATGTCTTCAAATCCGTAAGATGGAAGAGAAGGTCTTGGGAAATAGAGAGGCACAAGAAACCGAAGGCTTCATCCTTCTTATTCAAGAATCTTGATTTTTCAACGGTGGATCTAGGACCAACTTCAGTGTCCATGGTGACTCTAAAAAGTCCTTTGGATTGCAACTGAATCTCCATATCACTTTTCCATGAGTGGAAATTGTATGGAGTCAAGATATCTACTGAGGAGGCCATATGGATGTGTTGTAGCGAATGCTTCATCTGTAGAAACCTGAAAATCAAAACAGAAAGGGAAAAATAAGGTTGGACATCCTACACATTCTAGGCTTTCATCACACCCATCATAGTCAACCAAGCAAGCTTGATCAACAAGTTCTTTACTTGGGGTATTGAGTGGTAAGCCTTGGCTTCTGGTGCAGTGCTGGAATTTTGAGCTATTGCTCACTTTTCATGGAGAAATATGTCAAAAAGCTTATTTTTGAGAGATTGATCTTCGTCCTGCCATATGAACTAATACCATATTAATCTTGCACATTGATCTAGGAACAAATAATCAATCTCATCAATAAATAATCAACAAATAACTCAGAAATGGTGTTAATCAGAACCAGAATGGTTTCCTCTTTGTATATTCAATAAAAAATGAATAGTTACAATAATAATGTCAAGCAATAGCTTGAATCAATGAGGAATTCGAGTACCTTAGGAGGTCATTCTAATTCAATGAGTGAGTCTGGCTTAACTGACTGTAAGCCATCGGTTCACACTCAGTTAACCACTTGACCAAAACCCTAATTGACTCACCAAACCCTAACTGAAGTTGGAGTGCAATAAATGACTAAATCTCAACTAAAAGAGATCAAACACATGTTATATCAATCCAACCATCAAGTGAAAGTGCTTCAATGACTTCAATGAACCCCGATGAGGTTAACTGAAGTTGAACTGATCATCAGAAGTTGGTGGAGGCGACCCTGTTGACTCTAGATCATTAAATAATAATAAATAATCATTAAATAATATATTTAATGAGAGGAGGCACCTTAACTGACTAGTTGAATTGATTGTAACCACCAGTTAGCAATTAGGTGCATTAATATCACTTAGATCACCCCCAGAGTGCTCTAGTTAGCCTCCTTGACTATAGGTAGGCATGGGTGTGACTGAATGATGGAAATTAATGCTCCACTGATGTCAATTAATGTCAATTATACTTAGGATAGTGGTTTAACTAGGCCAATTTTACCAAAAAGAGTGTGTATGGTGGTAAATGTCTCCAACACCAGTATTTGGTAGATTTGTGGTGAAAGAGCATAGATGGAGGCATGAACGATCATAACGGGAAGCGAAAGGACATGTTAGTCCATGAGGAAGAGACTGGAAGGGAGTCTAGGGATAAGAATAAATACATGTGGGAATCCCAAATGTTTGAATTAGAGATCCACAAGGAGATTCAATAGAATATAAATGAAACGGATAAGAAACTGTGGGAAGAACATGATAGGGACACTCTCGATGAGTAATTCCATAAGGCACAAGACTGGAGCCTATATCGAAGCCACAATCCCAGCATAATCAACCTATACGAAATAACCATGACACCTTTTTGGCTGATGAAAAATATGATTGGTCGCTCGGCGTGGGACGGAAGGAGATGGGTGAAGCTGAGGATTAAATAGTGCAATGGTGGGAAGACATGGCCACTGAATCAAAGTGGATAAATCAGAAACTGGACATTATTATGGAGGATCTTGGGTTGGAGGCTCCTCTAGCCTTGCTACCCTTGGTGATCCAACTGACTGGAGCAGGTAGCAATCACCAGGGGCGCATCCCCGACCTCATGTATATTATTTTATAGTGGTTTGTGTCCTAGCATCTAAACAAATGCTATGTTTTTATGGGTCTTAAATCCCAATATCCTCTTTGAGAAGTAGTCTTTTGGTATAGAAGTATTTTTATGTTAGTTTGCAATGGTTCTCATGGTTGTTAGTAGTGAATTTTGTTATTGGTCAAGAATGAACATGTATGAATCCCTAGTTTTGGTGAAGGTATACTATGTAATATGTCATATGGTCAATATAGTCTATCAAATTTATTTTTTTGACAAAGGGCCAGGTAGTGAATTTTTCAACAGGACGGTGCATATGTTTTAGATTGTAATCATCTATTTTTTATATAAATAAAACTTCTTACTTACAAACAAAATTGTTGGGTTTGTAGAAGGCATTCTATTTTAGCATTTGTTTTTTCCAAAGTGCATTCTATGATATGTTTATATTCATATGTTATAATCTATTTACAATATATGCAAAATGAGCTTTCAAGCATCAGTTGTTTCCACTTGCTGCAATATTACCAAAATGGAGGAGAAAAAACACTCAGAATAGAAAGCCACCTTATGGCCAAGATCCTCAGTTGCCATTGTTCAAGTGACAAAATGTATTGTATGTGCATGTCCTCTCTGATTACCTATATTAACTCTATATTTAGAGAACAATAGGTGGCCTAGGGATTCTACAAAGTACTTAAAAATTTAAATCATTGAGGTAGTTAGAAGTAACCTATAAGACTCCAAAAACAAGGACTAAAGCCATCAAGGAAAACTACAAAAAGAACTCAAAACATAGAGCCACCTTCAGGACAAAATGCTCAGGTGGCATGGTCCAAGTTACAAAATGTATTGTATGTGCATGTCATCTTTGTTTTTCCTGATTAATTCTAGATTTAGAGAGAAAGAGGTGACCTAGGAATTCTAAAAAGTACATGAAATTTGAAAGCATGGAGGTATTCTGAAAGTAACCTACAAGCCTCCTAAAATAAGGAGTGAACCCATCAAGGTCGACTATGAAAATAACTCAGAACATAAATCCACCTTAAGGCCAAGACCCTTAGGTGGCATGGTCCAAGTGACAAAATGTGTTGTATGTGCATTTCCTCTTTGATTACCCTGATAAATTCTATATTTAGAGAGGAAGAGGTGTCCTGAGGAGTCTAAACATTACTTAAAAATTAAAATCCTTGAGGTAGTTTGAAGTAACCTGCATTCCTCCAAAGATGTGGAGTGAACCCATCAAGGATCTCCTGAAGTACACCTCACATCACCAACCATATAATTGGTCTATCAACTTCCTGATTTCGAAAAGGTTAGGTCCCTAACTTAACTAATCGTATCTTAAGTACGAATTCTAGATAACTTGACCTCTCGAATCTACTAGGTGTTTATCTTCATTAGAAGGGTTGTTCTTGGAAGGATTACCTAGGCTCTACTCAAGTTTTCTTAAATTAGTCAACTATTCATTTCCCCACTAAACCAGTATTGAGATATACATAACATGCCATTCCACCTCCCTCCCTTCCATTGGGAATCATCTTAACATAACAGAACAAGGATAGTATTACCTTTACCTACTCAAAAAAGGACGTGGAATTCCCCCAAACAAAACAATTCTTCAAAACCTCACGACTTCAATAAAAATGGGTATATTCCTAAACAAAACTAGAATACAAATTTTGCATAATATTGACATGAAAAGACCAAAAAAAGCACATATTTTCATGATTTCAGACAAAAGGTAACATACATGACAATTCTGAACTACATGTTTAACACAGTACTGACCTGAAAACAAAAATTCGAACCAAATCTGATTAGGAGGATGCCATATCATCCTTTTTTTCTTCTTATTTATTGGTTTTTGGAATTGCGGGAAGGATCATAATTCTACCATAAACTCACCTATATTCAGATTTTTTTCTTCACTTCACAATATTGGATGGAAAACAACATGTAAGAAAATTGTCATGTACATCAATAACCACCATCTTTTTGTGGCCACCTACTTATGTTGGTATGCTTCTAGAGAGACAATTGCCATCGATATCCGAGTACCTCAACTCAAAGAGAGGACCAAACCTTACAGGTATTCCTCTAGTGAATGAATCCATTTCAAATGATTCACATAATTTCCCCATAGGCCTGCAGGTTTTCCCTCTACCTCTTCCTCCCCTCCACCGCCTCTTCCAAATCGTTTCAAGCCGAATAACATCACTAGGGACAATGACGTTGTGGAATTTTGTAGAATTCAGTAAACTATGTCCAACAGTGGGAGAAAAGGGGTGGAGGACCTAGTGGTTTGTGCTCGATGACAGAGTTATGTCATATGGTAGTATGTTATTTGCCCTTTTTCTGTTGTAAAGAGTTTGTTGAAATTTTGTTTATTAAAGAGAGGTGAATCTCTTACACAAAATCCATAATGGGACTATAGAATGAACTTATTAGATATGAATATGAATGTGGTTAGTATCTTAAAAATACCTTTTTAATGTTGTGAATTTAAGGAAAGAATAATAATATAATTGTTAGGGTTATTGCGTACCGAAACATTAAAATTGATATATGAGATTTCTTTGTTAATAGGATAATGATCCCTCAAGTAAATGGCTTATTAGTTAAAATTGAACTAGATATTATATGAATCCATATAAAATGTTACAATTTACTAAATTTTAACACTGTAAATGGGTTCGGAGATAGTCGAAGGGGTCTCTGAATCCATCTGCAGTGTTATCAGGGGTCTATGAATCCATCTATAATGTTCAAATTGGGGTTTCTGAATGAATATACAATGTTAAAATTTAGTAAATTGTACAAATTTATTGTCAAAACTGTAATTTTTTATTGTCGCAGTGGCACAACTAAAAATGACCAAATAAATGACCAATTGTTATGTGGCCATTTTTAGTTTAAATATTATCCCATGACCAAATTGGTCATTTTTAGTTATCTCACTTAAAATTTCTCAACTTTGGTAATTTATCCCTTGAAAAAACCATGGTGACCAAATTTTTTCGCCACTTGGTCACTTATCTCTCATTTTGTACTAGTGACTTCCTCTTCCACAGATGCAAAATTTGATGTTATGATAAGGACTATAGATAAAATATTTTCCAGTATAAGAGAAAAGTAAATATATTGACTTGACGAAAAAATTTTATGATGATTTTGAATGGATTTATGAAGAA
Source organism: Pseudotsuga menziesii (assembly GCA_001517045.1). Lineage (NCBI taxonomy): Eukaryota > Viridiplantae > Streptophyta > Pinopsida > Pinales > Pinaceae > Pseudotsuga > Pseudotsuga menziesii. The sequence goes on along the minus strand of LPNX010822581.1, from coordinate 349,851 downwards.
TTGAAGGAATGTGACACATCCATCATTCAACACACAATTCCATTAAAACTTGGTGCGAAACCTTTCAAGCAGAAATTCAAAAGGATAAATCCTATGTTACTTCTATTAATTGCAAAATATGTTAAAATGTTGCTCAATTCCAAGATCATTGTTACACATATTTTCAAAAGGGGTAGAAAACTTAGTCATTGCCAAGAATAAAAATGGTGAGATCAGGTTGTGTGTCAATTTCTAAAATTTGAACAAAGTATCTCTCAAAGATAACTATATTTTACCTAAGATGGATCACATTTTATAGAAAGTTATGGGAGTATAAAGAATATATATAATGGATATTTTTTCTAGATATAATAAAAGAAAGTACACCCATAAGATCAAGATAAAACAACATTTACAACACCTTGGAGAACTTTTATGTATGCAAAAATGTCCTTTCGGTTGATGAATGCAGGAGAAAAATTTCAGAGGGAAATGGATATTGAATTTGTAGAATAAAAAGAAAAATTTGTAGTGGTTTATATGGATAATATTACAGTTTATTCAATGTCTAATAGATGTCATGACAAACATATTGAAAACGTGTTCTTGAAGTGTAGAAAGTTTTATTTATGTATGAACCCTAAGAAATATAATTTTTCCATGAAAGAAGGTAAATTATTGGGCCACATAATATCCAAGGATGGTATTGAAATTTATCCTAATAAAGTGAAAGCTATTTAGAAAGTTGAAATATTCATAAAGTAGAAATACAAAGGAATAAAAAAGACATTTAGTCTTTTATTGGGCATGTAAATTTTTTAAGAAGGTTTATATCAAGTTTTGAAAAGATTTTGAGAAATGTGAAAAATATGTTCAGGAAAGGTAGTGACAATAAGTTGACTTTGGAAACTAAGAAACCCTTTAATGACATCAAGAAAGCATTGACAGAGGCACTTGTTTTAATTAGTCTATATTTTTCAAAATATTTTATTATCTTTTATTTTGTTTCAAAGTATACTATAACTTATGTAGCGTTATAGAAGAATCAACAAAATCAAGAACAACCTATTGCATTCTATAGTAAAATATTGAGAGATGCAGAGTTAAAATATGATATCATGGAAAAACAAGAATATGCATTAATCAAGTCACTAGGGAATTTCAGAGTCTATATTCTACATTCACATATACTTTCTTTTGTGCCAAATAATGTTGATAATAATATTCTCACTCAGCCAAATACTGAAGGAAAAAGAGCTAAATCGATTGCAGTATGATTGGAATATGACTTGGATATTAAACATACAAAGTTGATAAAAGAAAAAGGGTTGGATAAACTAATGATTGATTCCAACAATAATTATCGAAAAATAAACTTTATTTTTTATATTTCAAGAGGACCAAGTTCATATTTACAAGTGGTTAAATATTTCTCTCTATCCCCTTGGTATAATGGCATTGTTTATGTTTTACAGAATATGTAAGCACCTCCAAAACTAAGCAAGACTAGAGCCAGATCTATGAAATTTAAAGCAACAATGTTTTGTATTTAGAGCCATTATTTATATTGGAAGGACCCAAGGGGTATTATGTTCTATTTTCTTGTTGAAAATGAATCCCAAAAATAAATGAGATAATTTCGTGAAGGAGTATATGGTGGGGATGATTTTAAGGAAACATATTTATTTAAAAGTGTATAAATGTTGGTGAATCTCACCAATTCATAAAACTCCAACTATAAAATGTTTGGCGATATTTTTCAAAAAATATTTTAATTTTCA
>LPNX010822581.1:194752-347060 GCA_001517045.1 Pseudotsuga menziesii | reverse complement strand
CTTTAAAGCAAACTAATTAATTCTCTTTTTTTAGGTCCGATAGACCAAATTTGGTCTCAGGGGACGTTAACCATCATCATCATCATCATCATCATCATAATATATTGGCGATTTTTAGGGTGAAAAACATTTACCCCATCAAAATTGGGCGAAACAGGGCATCAAAAATTGCAAAATGGTGAATTGTTTTTTGGAGAAAACCCCCTAAAAGTATCCCATGGGCTAAATTTCTTCCCTAAAATTATCCCTGGTATATGGAGGCCACCATTCATGGAAATTAATAGTTAACAAGATTCTAAGAGAATTCTCTTATTAGCCTAGTATTTTTTTCTGATGTTTATAAATAAGTTGTAGTCTGTCATGAACGTAAACTATTTGATGGAAAAAGAAAACTTATACCTTTTCCCTTGAATCAAATCTTAGTGGAAGCACATTTTCAACAATGGGGATTGTATTTTTTGAAGAAATTAATCCAAATTTCTCTTCTCAGTACAAATGGATTATGACTTCCACATACTATTTTACAAAGTGGACCGAAGCTATACCCATTAGGAGAGACACTTATACAATTGTAATTGATTTCCTTGAAGATAATATTATTTCTAGATTTGTCCTAAAAGGATACTAACATATAATGCACATTCCTTCAAGTCAAAGAAGTTATTCAGTTTATGTCACAAGTATCATATAAATTTGAATCATTCAACTTCATATTATCCTCAAGGAAATGGGTTGGTTGAATCTTGAAACAAGAGTTTGGTAAGAGTCACCAAGAATTTGTTAGAAGAAAATAGAAGAGAATGGAATACCAAAATTAAATATGCATTATGGGAAGACAACATAAGTACTAAAAGGGTTATTAGCATGTCACCATTTCAACTGGTGTATCGAGCAAATATAATCTCTCTAGTTTCCTTGGGATTAGCAATCGTTAAATTGTTGCAGGAACAAGATGAAGAACCGAACCACACATAAAGAAGGATTAATCAGTTTATAGAACTCCATCATATAATATAAAGAGCATATGATAGGGTCCACGTACATCAAGAAAAGATAAAGAATAATTTTGATAGGAAAATAAAAGAAGGGAAATTCCAAATAAATGACTTAGTTTTGAAATGATATGCTAGAAAGGAATATAAACATGGAAAATTTGATCACTTATGGAAAGTTCCATATATTTTTGCTGCATATCGAGGAGATAATAATTTTTTTTGCAATATCATAATGGGATTTACATTGGAGAAAGTTTGTGAATGGGATATTCCTCTAGCACTATCTTTCCTGAATACATAAGTCAGTTTGTACATTATTTGTACATATTTTATTATGTTAAATATGAGTATGAATGGAAGGTTGAAGGATTTAACCCCGAAGCTGAAGTCCCTAAGATCTGGTGATTGCCATTTTTTTTAATCTTGTGTACATAGAAAAAGAAAAGAATTTTTTTTTCTTTGCAATTCGTATTAATATTGAATTTACAACCTATACAAAGGATACAGTGTTATTGGAACTGATATATGGTTTCTTTTCTAGTTCACAAGAAGGATATCATCCCCAATTGTATCCAGTTGTTAACACACATTTTGTTCCAAATGGTTGGAATAGGTTTAAGGAAAATATATAAAGTCTATTCCAATTTTTTTTATATGACCAAGAAGTTGACAGATAAGGCGCTAAAAATGAGAGAAAATTTCCCATAGGAATGTGGTATGTGTTGAAAGAGAGTAAAATTTGTTGTAATGTCCCTTTTTTGGAATTTTGGAGAAAAGTGCAATTCGGGCAAAATTATAGCTTAACTAGTCATGACTCTAGAGGGTTCCAACTTTCACCAAATGGTCCCAAATTTGAAAGGGTATGGTATGGTGAGTATTAAAACATACCAAGGTGTTTTATGGATACTTTTTATTATACTCTATAAATCTGAAACGTTTTTTTGGGGATGATGAAAAAAATACCAAAATTACTAGGAAATTGTGTTCAAATCCCCCCAAGGGTGATGGCCAAACTAGCTCTCCAAATCAAGTACAACCCTCCAAAATTTAAGGGTGATGGTTTAGTAACTCTCATGACACTTTTCTTCCTCTTCATGCTCAAATTCTTTCCCCAATTCGAATAGCTTCCTATAACTCCAAAATTATACCTCTTGGTGGATATTTTTAGCCCTGAAATGTCATATTTGTCATATTTCAGCAATCATGTCTGCATTTTTCACACTTGTCATAGAATCTTGCATCATTTTCTGTCATAGAGTGCATAGAATCGCCTTCCAAGAGGCACACCTTGTATTCTAGTCTCTTCCTATTCCATGGGAGTTACCCTAATTTAAAAATTTTAATTCCTTGGATCATTATATGATATTTGACACCACATTGAAATTAAATAATTTTACATTACCCATGTGTTCAAATTTGGATGAATATCATGCCAAGTGTGCGGGGAATCTAGTTACCCAAAGGCTTCACAAGCTTCCAAGTGTCTTCATGAACTCATGCCACATTATTTTCTTAGAATTTATCATTTATGTGACCCAATTAAATTTGAATATGGTAAAATAATGTCCTTTTGGGTCCCATATCCCCTTATTACAAAATTTATGTCTCCATCTCAACCTAGGGAAGTAGTAGGTTGGTGAAACATTATTTGAAAATAGTCTTATTTGGAAATTATTTAATTGGGGACATGAAAAATCCTCCCCACTCAAGATTTCTTGTCCTCAAGAAATTCCAAGTTTGTATGCTTCAATATTTTTCATATTCCCAAGTGGCATCCTCATTTGGTACTACCTCCTTTGCACCAAGTGCTCTGTTATGGTTCAATTCATTAATTTTTTTTAGCCACAATTTTAGCAGTGGAACTCATGTGGATTGTTCAGATTGATATATCCCGTAACATCACCACTAACACCAAAAGGATTAATCAAATCCATAAAAACTAAATTTGTGCAAATAATCTTTACCTCCATATTTTGGAAACCTTTTCTGAACTTTCACCTCTTTTTTCTTCTTAATACTTCTTTGAAGTTGGTGTTGAGTTACCAAACTTTTAGTTTCTTAATATACCAAGAAAATTTCATAGAGGAACCACCATGCTTTTTGCTGCACTACTCTGATTACAATCATCTTCTCAAGTGGTGAATAAATCTCCAATGTTTCTTGTTACCCCCAAAATTGAAACCAATGAGACAAAAAAATGATCCCAAGGTCACATATGATCCTGATACATGCATGGTGTGAAATTCCTATGATGAAATGCCATGAACACAAAGCATGTGAAAATTAAATCCATCTCTCAAAATGTGTCCCACAAAGGAAACTGGAACACTGCTCTACAAGGATGAACTTAAATAACGGAAGGTTGGTTTTGTTTCTCAAACCAACAACCAAACTACTACTCAAAGTGATATGAAACCAAGAAATTGCAAGATCCCATTGATGTTATTTCACCCTTCCAAACACCATGAGTACAAAATATATATCAGAAAGTACATAACAACATCATACAAATGTACATAAAAAATATACCTCATTAAAGAATCATGAAAGTGGTTTTACATCCACGTAAGTAGATCACCATGTGGACCATACACGCAAGCATCAAGTATTATATAAGATATGACCAAATGGAATAGGTGAGTATACCATGACCCATAATTATGCTCCAAAAATATATAATGTGCATCAATATAATCAGCCATGTGTTCTTTCATCCAATAAGTGAATAAAGAACCTCCACCAAAATCTGAACCAAATAAGGAGCAAAGAAAACATGAAGACTTCAAGTGGCTCAAAGAAGTCTCATCATTACACCCATGAATATGTATACCATCATGAAATAAAAGAGTATGTTGCTTCCAAAAATAGTGTTCTTAAATCATATATATCTTAAGCCAAGTGTGGGATGAAGTTCCTCCAACATCAAATGGACTAGGAAAGAAGCAGGGAAAATCACGAGTCTCCAAGTTACTCAAGTGAATACCATATGTGCATCCATGTAGATGTGTATCATCATAATGTAAAAATAGATGCTGCTGAAAATGTAAAGAATATGGTTCTCTAATGATGTAAAAATCAAAGGGAGAGATAGAAGTTTCATACCCCTCATGTGGCACCATTAAAAATAATCCTTTCACCCATACTTCATTAGGATGAATTCTACAAAATATGGAAGTGTAGGATGTAGGAGAAAGAACCAACTCACCCAAATGATTAGAAAGTGAAAACATTTCATCATGTGAAGGATCCATAGGGGTAGGATTATGCAACCCCTTAAAATGAAAAACTTTCCTCATGGTTTGTTATAGCTCAAAACGACACATCTATGCCTATGATCACTTTCCTATGTTTTCATCGCATGTCGACACTTCCATGACGACACTTCATGAAAAGTCACTGAAAAAACACCTAACTTGAAAGACCCATATCTTTAGTTTTGTAGCACTGTTTGACCTCATCTCTACACTGTTGGAAAGGTATATATGTTAGCTAAAACTTTCTAGAAGACACTAAAGTTTGAAAATGCCCAAAAATACCCTAAAAATGAGTTGTTTGATGTGTACATGAGTTTCCTTAAGGAAACCCGCGTATGTATGCGAGTTGATATATATCATAGTCATGTACGCCTTAAATACATGACTTTCCGCATTGAAAATTACGTATACCTCCTTGTGTATGCGACTGTTGTTTCTGCAACCCACGTATTCCTTTTGAAAATGTAAAAAAAATACGTATTTTGAATTTCTGGTAGTTTGGGTAGTTTTGCAACTAACTCCTTCAATTGTAAGTACTTTGTCTTCGACCCTAACTCTTCATTAAGCATATAAATAAAGGTAGGGAGGTCCATGAGAGGATACTTGAATCTTTGCATTGTTATGCTGGATGATTTGGAGCTCTCTTTGCCCACACCTTTTTCATAGAAGCATTCTCCTTGTGTTGCAGAGTTTGGAGGCCGAGTTTCTTGGAGAAGAGAAGCAGCAGAACCAGATCAAGGTTTCATGAGGTGCCGAACTTGAAGAGAAGGTATACTTGCACTTGTTTTCAATATTAATAAAGATGTGATGTCCTTCTTCTTCCCAAATTATTGTTCAATGTTTGATTGAATATTTTTTTATGATCAAATGACGATGTTAGTCAGATCATTATTTCATGTTTATTTGATTATCATTGCTTTACATGTGGTCATATGGGTTTGAGGAAGGTATAATTCATTTTCTAGGTCTCTTGGAGAAAGAGGAGTGAGAGGAGGAAGAAGAGGATTGAAGGGATGCTTGGATCAACCTTCGTTTGGCTAAGGTATGAACCATTCTAATATTTGACCTTGCTTATATATGCTTTCTAAACATTGTGCATCTCTCTTTCAACCCCAGTACATTGATGGCCTCTTAAACCCTAGCCATAGGAAACTTTCCTTTATAACAAAACTGGCGACTCCACTAGGGACAGCGTTGTTTGTTTGGGGTTTCTCTATCTTTCTTTCAGTCGTTTGGATTGGTTTCAGGTCCTTCTTGCCAATTAGGAACAACTTCTTAGTTTGATAGAACATCTCCCCTGTAGTGAAAATTTCTCCTCACTACAGGGGTAAGAATGGCTCCCTCGTGCCTATAGGGTACAAGGGTAGGTTCCTACCCTTAGAAAATAGTAAAAAAATGGAAGTAAAAATGACTGAAATAGAGTTGTGAATTGAGACTAAGCTAAGCTACACTAGAACAAGTAAATGGCAGCTATTGTAAACTACATATAAGAGCAAATAACAGAAAGAAATATGGAGATGTGGCCCTTATGAACCCCTCTGTACACAGTGGGTTAGGGTTCCGCCTCCAAAACCTGCAAAATAAACCTATACTACTATGAAACAACCTGCAAATGAAAAATATTGGTTAGAAAAAAAAATAAGCAAATAAACATGCATAAAAAGAAGTTATACCTTACTTGGGTGGAAATGGGCCACCATGCCCTAGCTCATGGGAGGACCTCTCTCTTGGTTGGGGAGCAATTGCTTGGAGAAATGGAGATGAAGGAGGGGGAGAGTGGGTGGTTTGAGAGCAAGAGGTCTCAAAGCATCCATGCGAAGCATAACAATATGCAAATGAGGAGTGTCTTGAGAGTGACCCCCCACCCTCCTTATATAGTTTTTCCAAGGGGTTTTAGGGTTTTAAGCCCTTGGTCAAGGCTTTAGCCCCTTCCTCCCTAAATTTATCCCCTTTTAGGGTTTTAGCCCCTTTTTGAGGGATTTATCTCCCGGGGGTCAATTTTGGGCTCTTTTTTGGGGTTTTTATCCCTTTTCTTCATCCTTGGGCTATTTTGGAGGTGTGGGGGTCAAATGGAAGGTCATGGAAGGTCTTATGGAGTAAAATGAGTGCCGTGGGATGGTGTCCTTGGGTGGTGTAGACCATTGAGCGCTATATGGGGGATTTTTGGGTTAACATCCCCTACCTTCCTAAGGCATTTTTTGACCTTTTTTTGGATTTTTTCCACCCATACATGAGTTGCAGACTGAATAGTCGCGTGTCTTGTTTGATACACACAACTTTCTATACTTTCAATCCGTGTACAATACGTGAATTTTCAGTAATACAACTGACATGTGCTTGTACAAGCGGCTTGTTGTACTATCAACCCATGTATGACATGTGACCTGTCAATAGTACAACTTGCGTATGCCATTTTAAACAATGTTTTTCAACTTTTGTGGTCTTTTCTTCTGTTTGAAGGTTGTTTGGTAGGTCTTTTGGTGTTCTCCGCAAGTGCATGACTCTAGGGAGTTAGTGTCATCCTTTTTGGTTTTTCTTTATCTATGTGGCAAGTCTTTTTATAGCTTTAGGGTTTCTCGTTGCTCTTTCCCCCTACCCCCTTTGCTTGGCTTGGTTTTTGGCTTATGTTTCTGGTTAGCCTTTGTTAGTGACCTTTGTTTCAGTTCAAAATCTTATCGGTGTTTGTTTCCTTCTTGTTTTGTTGGTTAAATTCACCATGCCAAAATAGTTGACTTGTATTTTATGCAAGCCTTCCTTCCAAGTAGGGTTTATATTGACTTTAGGGAATTATAGAGTCTATTTGGTGGTTGTATAGTAGAGTTACTTTTTCTTTGTTCTTGTTATCTGCATACTTTGCTTTGTAGGTATTTTTTCTTTTGCATTTATAAAAGAAAAATAAAAAGAACATATACTTGTTTAATATGCATGTAGATTAGGGTTTTGTATTTAATACACTGCATATCATTATTTTTGAAAAAATAAAAAGAATTTGATCTTTTGTCGCTTTCAAGTTTATATTTGAAAAATAAAGAGAATACTTTTTGCTTTTTGAATTTCATTTCTCTTTGCTTAGTCATTTTGTTTCAAATTTGAGTCAAAACACCACATAAGTTTCATGTCGTTTACCCTCTGACTAAAAACAACCCTTAAAATAAACGATATAATTTAAAAATTAGTACTAAGTTTTATTTTATAGGGTCGTACACCAACTAGCTCAGGCTATACTTGTGGGATAGGGAGTTTAAACTCCCCACAAGTGTTAAAATTTCAGGCATAGTTGGCCAATCACTAGGTAAACCCTTTTCTATGTTGATTGTATCTTCGAAGCTCCTCTCAAACAAGAGTTAAGGATGAGGCCGCGTGGAGGCTTGGACTAATGAGATAACCCTCTGATTCCTTGTCAAAGTGTAGACCAAGGTTTTTGTGCATCTTGGGATTCTGTCTTAGACAGGGTTTCAGGATTTGTTACCCTGCCCATGCATATGAACCAGGTTTGCGATTGTCCCCCTAGACTATCAATATAGTTAAGGTATCCTTTAGTCTCTTTGACATCTAGGGTTCATACATAGGTACACGAGAAGGCTATTTCGGGTTGACCTTGGACACGCTTGGAAGGTAACCCCAGTAGAAGGTGTGGGAGGGTGGTGGGTGATTCTCCCACTTGTGTCTAAGAACTTCTACAAGGATGCCAAGTAACTGTCTATCAACTTTATTTTGGAAAGCATATCTTATACGTGTTTGTCTGTTTGTCTTTAGGAATTTTAGTGAGTGCTCTGTGGTTTGTCTATACTTAGTGTGCCTTTAGGTGTGTGCTTTGTAATTTTGGTTTCCTATCAACTTCAGACTTTGTCTCCTAGTTTGAAATTATGGATAACACCCCTTCAAATGCCAACCAATAGATCCCCATGCTGGGAACTCCTTGTACTATTCCTCTCCTGGGGTATGTTTGTGTTCCCTTGATGGCCACCCTGAATCTACCTAGATTCACCCTAGGGCCACCAGTGTGGTTGTTTTCCACTCCAACCATACTGAATGATCTTGATGCTTCTTAAGTAAGCTCCTTATATCAAGGGCATGAAAACACTGGTTCCCCTTCATCTGTAGTTGATTCTCCTCCTTCTTCTACCTCATGCAGTGAAAGTACTAATACTAGTAATTGATAGTCTAAAAGGAGTTAAAGAAGGAGGAATAGGAAGAAGGCACATAAGAAAGGGGGCACCTATTCAACCTCTATAAGTCAAGTTTAACCTCACCACCCAGCCTCTGCAGTTCATGCTGGGGGCACCTATCCAACCTCTGCAGGTCATGTTGGATCTAAGCACTTAACCTCTGCAAGTCAAGTTGATCTTCACCATCCAACCTCTGTTTATCATGCTGGTGGGATCCTTCCAACCTTTCCAGGTCACATTGGATCTAGTCACTCAGCCTCTATAGTTCATTTTGAGGAAACCCGTTCAACCTTTGATGTTCAAGTTGAACCTCCCCATCCAACCTCTGCAAGTCATGTTGGATCGATCCACCCAGCATCTGAAGTTCATGCTGGGGGAACACACTCAACTACTACAAAGCATGTTGATTCTAACCATTCAGCCTCTGTTTTTCATACTGGTGGTTCTTGTCCAACCTCTGTAGGTTATGTTGGACCTAGTCTCTTAGCCTCTATAGTTTATGCTGTGGGCATTCTCTCAGCCTCTATGGTTCATTCTAAAGACAATTTGTCATCCACTACGAGTCATGTTGACAGTCTTGAAAATACTAACCGTTCAAAACACAAGCCCAAGATTTCTTGTAATCTTTGTGAGGGACACCACCTTACTTATAAATGCCCTTTTATCGCACAGGTATGAAGAGTTTGGTTTCATAGTAATCCCATTTTTAAACATTATGAAGTCTCTCAACAACCAGCCTCTCTTAGTCAGGTTGGACCCAGTCACCCAGCCGTTGTAGTTCATGCTGGGGGTAGACTTTCAGCCTCTGGAGGTCATGCTAAGAGAAAAAAATCAACCACTACTAGTCATGTTGACACCATTGAGAAAAATGGTCATTAAAAGTGAAAACTTAAGTTCCCTTGTAAGTTATGTAAGGGAGATCATCTTACTCACTAGTGCCCTTCTATCGCATAGGTGCAAAGAGTGTGGTTCGAGACTCAAGAATTTCCTTCTCTTGAACAACCTATAGTTTGTCAACAACCTACTCAACGTTTGGTTGATCCAGTGGTCAAACCAATCTCATCTTTGGTCGATCCCACTCTTGTGATCCTGATGTGATTGAACCAATGTCATCTTTGGTCAATCCCACTCTCCCTTCGGAGAGTGAACTTAACGAAGCGGTTGAATCAGTTCCATTATCGATCCATCCCACTCTTCCTTTGGAGAGTGAAGTGTCTTCTAGTCACATTTTCTTCACTTCCAGTTCATAATTTACTGAACAAGGGGGCATTGAAATCATTTCATATCAACCCCCACCAAGCTCTCAGATTGCTTCCTTTGATTGGGATATCCTGGTTGAGTCGCACCTTCCTTCTAATGCACCTTTCTAAATAAAGGTCAAAGTTGAACCATACATAATTTATCGTTGTATTGTTGATGAAGGAGTCTCAGTTATTTTCTTTTATTCTCATGCTTGGCGAGGCGTGGGATCTCCTAGCCTTGTGTCGACTGCTAGTCAGTTATTGGCGTTTGATAGAAGAACTTGTATAGCCTTAGGAATTCTTGATTAAACACCTGTTACTTTGGGTGGGAAGATTGTATTAGTTGACTTCATGGTGATAGAAGACCCCTTGGACTTCAACATGCTCCTTGGATGTGATTATGTCTATGCCATGCAAGTTGTGGTGTCAACATTATTTCGTGTGATGTACTTTAATCATGGCGAATAAATTGTCACTATCAATCAGTTGGATTTTCTTGATCCATATCCAGACCCAACTAGAGACCAGGTCTTTCCTTTATTGATTCCCAATGTTTCTATAGACACTACCCCACCATAGGTGAGCTATGTGGCCTCATGTCCTTTGTGTTCAACTGCTACTCAGAAGAAACCTCTGTTTTCATGCTTACCTTCATGGGACTTTGTCCTAGTAGTTGACTAGATGATTCATCCTATACAGATTATGGAGCTCAATCTTCACTCGGTTGATCCATTTGAAAGTTTAGACATGTGTCCTATATCGGATGATCTCCTTCCTTTGGATGAAGTATTCCTAGAGTCTCTAATACAATCTGACCTTCTTTTGGATGTTGGTTCAGTTGTGACTAAGTCTAACCCTAATTGGATTAACAAGCTTGATCTTTCTATTGATCAATATCCTTCTTTTGGTCTTGTTGATTCTTCGAACTCTCCCTTTGATCAGCAAGTCAATGATCCTAATGAGTTATATTTTTCTTATGAATTTTTCAACTCCTGTGATATTGAGTTTGTTCCTACAGACTCTATCTCCCTTCTTGATATTTGCTTTCCTTCTGAGGTTGATCTTACTGATTATAAACCTCCTAGCCTTGGTTCTATAGAATCTTCTTCGGTCGATTCTTCCTTCACTTTCCCTTTTGTAGAATATAGCAAAGTCACATGTGTTTCTGCCAAAGTGACCTGCATAAGATCTTTTCTTTTGAATGTGATACTGATGTTGTTGTTTCTTGGAGACAGGATTCTTAGTTGGATTCAAAACTTTTTAATGGCCTTGTCTTGTTGTTCAAGCTATAATTACATTTTCATGTGCCCTACTCACGCTTATGAGCCTAATGCTAGCTTCCATGCTTTTAGCTCATTGTATAAGCCCTCATCTTTATTCTCATCATGGATCAGCCCTGTATCTTTTTTCCTTTACAACTTGACACCTTTTATCTTGAGGAGACATTCCTTGAGTGTCCTTATCTTGCTCACTTTCCTTGGATTATGCATAGGTTTATTCCTTGTGCTTAGAACTAGTTTTGCCTATCTATGACACTCGTCTCCTCGCATTTAGAGCATTCTTTCTACTCTCCTTCGAGCTCGTTGAAAACAGTAAGGAGGCCATGAGTTGAATTTTCTGGACTCGTTAAAACTTCATGAGAAAGATATTGAGTTTCTTTAGGCCCAAGTCTAACTCCTCAAAATAGACTTGACTGCCGAGTAAACTTGTCCATTCAGGCTTGTTAATAATATGTGAATGGGCATCCACATTGGTGGTAGGTTATTGCTTTCTTAGACCATGTGGAATAATATGAGAAAGGACCACTCTCTTTTCTTCAAAATTGAGTAGAGTATTCTCAGGCATAGGTTTATCACTTTTCTGGACCCGAGGGACTAAATTTACGGAAAAGGAACATACGGTATGAGCTTAGTTTTCTCTTTTTCGTGCTCTGGGCCTAAAAATGGAAAAGATTATGAGTGTAATTTATGTCTTTCTCATGCTCATTAAACCCTAAATAACAAAGCATCGAGTTTACTGTTGTAAGCCCCATTTCTTGTAATCAAATGGATCTTTTCAAGTGATCTTTCCTTCCTTCACACTTGTAAAACTAAGGCTATATGTGGCTTTTGAAGGAGCGTTGGGTATGTAGTAATTTAACCTTTTTCAAACCTCCCTAACTAAGTATGAAGTTAAGAGAGTTCTTCTTAGGTGTTTTTTATACTTTTTCAGCCTCAAGAGACTAAATTGTATGAAAAAGCACCCTGTTGGAGTCTTCTTTGGAGTTTTCAGACTCTCTAAACTATGAAAACACTGTCGAGCATGTACTAGTTCAGGATCGTAAAATCCACAAATAAGTGATTTATCAAGCATTCTTCCGTCTTTTCTTTGATCTTTCCAAAAATGAAGATGGTCCCGAGTTTTATTCCTTGGACTCGTTAAACCTTTAAAAGAAAGAGGGGAAGGGAAGTTCATTCACATGTATTTTACATCATGGTAGCAAGTCTTGTTTCCTTGAACAAAGCATCAATTTTGAGTCTATCAACAGTTGGGTCCTAGTATTTTGACCTTATCCCGATTCATAGTTTCTTACTCCTCCGATTGGTTTCTTTTCCAATTGTATGGGGAATCTTTCAATGTCTCCTACATTGCAGATTTGTATCGTTGGTCCTTTTGCGTCAAAATCTTCCTAAGTCACTTTTGTGTCATGCTCATTCAAGGATTAAACCTTTATTGGTCATTCTGTAGTTGCCTTGACCTCTTGTGTCAGCTATTCTTTGGTATCAGTTCATTACATCATGTCTTCATCGTTTCTTGTCGTGAAATTCAGCATCAATTCCAGATCCAATTAGTCTTTGACTTACCTCGTGTTGGATGATGAAGGATTCCTTAATGCCTCTGTTCCAATGGATCTCTTCCTATCGAATGCAACACCTCTTGCTCTGGGAATGAGATTTAGATTTTTATGACAATACCTTGGGGATTGTAGTCATCAATGGCAATTTCCCTCACTATTGGGTAGTGGGGATACCTTAATGTCTCCTACTCAATGGATTCTTCAAGTGTTCGACTTCAAGTCCTTGTATTCACACTTGTTAGAATGTACTAGGTACCTTGGGGACCATTTGCATTAATGGTGGTTTCCCTCGCATGTTTTAACGGTTCTCATTATTGACCAGTAATCAAATAGTTTCCTCCATGTTCAAATTCTACTCCTTTATTCACATGGTTAGAATTCGTACCTTTTGGGAGGTTTGGATTTAAGACCTTGGGCCGACAGTAGCATTGTTATTTTTTGCTATTGCCCAATTTGCGCAAGACCTTGTTACATTTTATATGACATTTTGATGAGACATATATCCAACTTGTATTTTTGTGGCTATGATCGATTGTTGAGCATGGATCCACCTTGTTCATTTGTGGCCATCACTCCTTTAGATTTGATATGTAACCTTTTTGCATATTGAGCGACCATGATAGTTTCATCAATTATACATATGTTGGATCCACTTGTATCTTTATGGTGATGATTTGTATATAGACTTGTATGTCTTAGAGATCAATTTTGTCTGACAATTATCTCTCTTTCAGGTACCTTTGTTCAAGCCTTTTTCTCTTGGATTCTCTGCTCTCTCCATACTCATTTGTTTCCTTTATAATGTATTTCAGCTATCATCTTCCCCTCTAACCTCATACATTAGGGGCATCTGTTATAGCTCAAAATGACACGACTCTTCCTGTGACCACTTTCCTATGTTTTCATCACATGTCAACACTTCATGAAATGTCACTGAAAGTCACTGAAAAAGCACCTAACTTGGAGAACCCATATCTTGAGTTATGTAACTCTATTTGACCTCATCTCTACACTGTTGGAAAGGTTTCTATTAGCTAAAACTTTTCGGAAGACACCAAAGTCTGAAAATGCCCAGAAGTACCCTAAAAATGAGTTTTTTTATGTGTATGTGAGTTTCCTTAAGGAAACCCGTGTATGTACGTGAGTTTCTATATATAATAGTCACGTACACCTTAAATACGCAACTTGTTGCATTGGAACTTGCGTATACCTCCTCGTGTACGCGACTGTTGTTTCTGCAACCCGCGTACGCCTCCTAAAAATGTTAAAAAAATATGTATTTTGAATTTCAGGTAGTTTGGGTAGTTATGCAACTGACTCCTTCAATTGTAACTACTTTGTCTTCGACCATAACTCTTCATTAAGCATATAAATAGAGGTAGGGAGGTCCATGAGAGGAGACTTGAATCTTTGCATTGTTATGCTAGAGGATTTGGAGCTCTCTTTTCCCACACCTTTTCCCTAGAAGCATTCTCCTTATGTTGCAAAGTTTGGAGGCTGAGTTCCTTAGAGAAGAGAAGCAACAAAACCAAATCAAGGTTTCATGAGGTGTCGAACTTGAAGAGAAGGTATACTTGTACTTGTTTTCAAGATTAATAAAGATGTGGTGTCCTTCTTCTTCCCAAATTATTGTTCAATGTTTGATTGAATATTTGTTTATGATCATATGATGTGTTAACACTGAATTTATTTTTGTCGGAATTGGTCCTATTGCCTTCAAAATTTTAAGTTCTCATCGGTGATTGAGTTGGTTTCCAAAGTTTTCTCATTAAGATATGTCCAAGTTGGAAAAGAAGAGAAGGTAAAGAAGTTTAGGGAAAAAGACAAATAAATTTCTCACAAATGGGGAAAAAAGATTTATTAATTTTTAAATGAAATCTACAAAATGGGTTTTATAAATATTTTATTTTCCTTATTTTCAAAAAATTAATAGTTTTGAATATTCTAAAGTCAAAGAGGGGGCTTTATTTACCAAGACAAAGTTTAACAAAGGTTTACGCGCTAAACAAGGTTATTACTTTTCTTAAGGTATAATCTAAACATTAGCGCATAAAATAATCCGGTGGCTAAGGTAAAAAGTGAAACTTAAATCAATGGGTAATATCATTTCCGGAGGGAAAAATTGCACGTTGATTAAAACAAAAGGGCTCAACGGAATGCATATGTGCAAAGTTGATCCGACAGCGGAGAATTAAAGTGAATTAAATCAACGGCTATTATGAATTCCGGAGCTTAGACTTGCACGGTAGATAAGCCCAAAGTGCCCAGCGAAATTTGGTACGTGGCATTTGATCCGACGGTGGGAAGTTAAAGATATATCACATCGATGGCTGTGGATGATTTCGGAGCTCAAAGTTGCACGGTGGTTAAAATTAGGAAGCCTGGCGGAAAGGAGTACATCGCACTTGATCCTACGGTTGAAAACTAAAAGTAATTAGATCAAGGGTCACAAAAGAACCCGGAATAAAAAGATGTGTGATAGATAATCTGGAAAGTGGTTTTTGCAGTTACCTCGGGATCTACCTTTTCACAACCTGGGTACATTCTGAGTGATACCATGATGATATTAGTCAGATAATTATTTCATGTTTATTTGATTATATTTGCTTTACATGTGGTCATATGGGTTTGAGGAAGGTATAATTCATTTTGCAGGTCTCTTGGAGCAAGAGGAGCGAGAGGGGAAAGAAGAGGATTGAAGGGCTGCTTGGATCAACCTTCGTTTGGATAAGGTATGAACCATTCTAATAGATAAACTTGCTTTTATATGCTTGCTGAAAATTGTGCATCTCTCTTTCAACCCCAATACGTTGATGGCCTGTTACACCCTAGCCATAGGAAACTTTCCTTTACAACATGGTTTAGTTCCAAGGTAGTGGAATCATGCACTTGTTCAAAAAATGTGCACCCATATTCAAGAGGAAACTCAAGTTCCTTTTTGAACACAACTGGTGATTGTCTCTCATCAATATAATATTCAAACAAATCGATAACCTACAGTTTTCCATGGTTATCATGATCCCTCATGTCATGATAATCCTTCAAGTAATCTACCATATGACAATCTAAAACATAGGAGGAAGGAGAAGTTTCTTGTAACCTCTCAATAAGTTGCTCATTTGGAATTTTGAGCTTAGGAATAACATCATTATTATTCAAGTATGATTCATGTAACCATTCATTAAGCTTAACCAAATTGTTTCTATCAAAAATAAAAGACATGAAATTACCTTCAATGTTGCACATTACTCTTTGAATCTTCTCCATGTCTTCAAGGAAGGATAGCTCCTCCAATTAAGAAATTTTCCAACAAGAATTTGACACCAATTCTTTAGTGTCATGGATTATTCTAAGGGAATCATGGATATCCATTTCACTCATCTTCAAATACCCTTCAATGAAGGATGGTTCATGGGAGTGAACCTCCTCTTCTTCTTTTTTCTTGATTTAATCGACTTCTCGAAGCGCAAGTGGTGATGGGGAAGTTGATCTTGGTTATTCATTATGTGCCATAAGGTATTCATATCCATTCTTATGAGAAATTTGGCTTGCAGAAATTTTTTTAAAATCTCATCTCTATGTCACCAACATAGAGTTGTGAGCACCCATCAGTAGGTACTCTTTCATAGTTCAATGATCCATCTATATATTCTCTTTGATTTGCACAAACCCCATCAGTAAGGCTTTTGTGCTTGTATTCACTTTACTCTTTATTTTATTCTTTGCAATCACCTTGAGGTAATTGATTCTCCACTTCATGATTCTCTTTTTCTTTTTGTAATGGTGTATCTAGGATCTTTTCACAGGTACAATGATTTTTTCTCATTTCATGTTCCTCCAAACTTGTGGATTGTTGATTGTCCCTTAATGAATTCACATTTAAATTATTGTTCCTAAATTCATTCAACCAATGATAAAAGTATTCAAAAAGAATGGTATTGTATCTCCATGATGGAAACTTCTACTACCCCCTACTGCCAGCTTACCCCTAAGTTGGTTATCCATCAATTTGAATCCTTCCATAGGTTGTTTGGTATTATCATCAAAATATGAATTAAACCATTTCTTAAATTCATATCTATCATCCAGAACTTCAATAGGTTCCAATACCATGGTATGATACCACTGTAATGTCCTATTTTTGGAATTTTGAAGAAAAATGAAATTCAAGCAAAATTCTAGCTTAACTAGTCATGACTCTAGAGGGTTCCAACTTTCACCAAATGGTCCCAAATTTGAAATGGAATGGTGAGTATTAAAACATCCCAAGGTGTTTTATGGATACTTTGGATCGGAATTCTTACCTCTACAACCTTGTTTGGGGATAATGACGAAAAGACCAAAATTACTAGGAAATTGTTTTCAAGTCACCCCAAGGGTGATGGGAAAACCACTAGTACAAAATGAGGAATTAGTTACTACATGACTAAAAATTCTTGTCCCCACATGTTTTTCAAGTGATTTACTACTAAATATAAGCAATTTTGCTTTACCCAGCTATAAAAAACTAAAATTAATGACTAATATAGTCACCAGTTAACAAATATGACTAGATAATAAGTGACAGAGTTAAAAGTGACTAACATAAATGACTAATTTAGTCATGACATAAATATGACTATCTAGAAGAATATGAATTAGTCATTTATGTTAGTCATTTTTAATTGTGCAAGTTATGTTTCATGTGTTGTCATGTCATGGTCAAGTTGAATTGGTAGCTTAAAGCTTTTTGCATCATGCATATTAATGTCTCCATTTTGGTATAACTCATTTTAGCTAATCTCATCGTCCGTGCTCATATTTCGATTTCCAAATTCTGAGTCTATTTGACCCTCTAGCCAATGAGTTAAAATTTCAGCAAGTTAAAGTCTTTTGCTATTGACAATGAAATATATAAAATTTGTGTCCACCAATAAATCGTCATTGACACCTACCCATTAGTGTCATCATCGCACGCCTATTCTCAAAAATTTAAAAAGTCCCCCCCCTTGTTATGTAAATGACAATATATTTTATTTTAACAAAAAAATACTCCCTCCCATTTTAACAATCTCTTGCCATTTTTAAATTTAAAATAATAATAACAATAATAAGTTTTCATCTAATTTAATAGGTTTTTAACATATAATGATTAATATAACATGTTTTTCATATATAAATATATTATAGTTAAACATTATATAATATATTAATATTAAAAAAATAAATTTCTATTTATCTATTTTGATAGAAATATAAATTAATTAAAAATGTATGATTTTTTTTTGGATAAAATAAAAATAAAAATAGATCGAAAAGAATTTGAGAAATAAAATCTTTGCATATGTTGCAGTCACTTTAGGGTTGGATTATAATTAATATCTCTATAAAGAAAAGATAAAAGAGCACAACTGCTATTTTAAATATCGAAGATAAAGGTAAGAAGATTACCCTTTTATGGTTAAAATTGATTGCATTTACTGGTTATAATGAGTGCAGGGGAGAAAAGAATGCCCATTGTAGAGCAATTGGTTCTGTAGCTTGGTTCTAGAGCTTACCATTTGTAAGCACAGGGACTCTCCCTAACCTATCCAAGGTGATTCACATTCTCTATCTTCTTTTATTTTGAGATTTTAATTAAATATTTTTCATCAAAACCCATCAGTCGCATTCTTCCTTCAAAACCCTATATAAAGTATTTCCATTGTGAAATTTTGGCTGTAAGATCGATTGCTTTTAGCAATTGTGGAGTTTCTTTCATTTTCTGTTCCTTTTCTGTATCAGGACTAATATTTTTGGGAATATTAGGGTTAGGAAATTCATTGTCTTGGGCATTTTTTTCATCATTAGACTTCCTGCTGGTCTCAACCTACAAATTCTCAATTTACACACATTCATCTAGTATTTAAATTGCAATTTATCCCTTTTGTCATTCTCCTCATTGGAGCATAATCCACATGTGCTTATTCCCATTCTAATTCATCATCATTTTCACCATCATCCTCTTTGTGAACTCCTTTAGCATGGGAACCACTGGAAGTTTTATCCTTACCAATTGTTTCATTGTTGATTCCTGTAACAACACCAGATGCAACGAAAATACTAGGTTATATCTTGTTACCCATGAATCTAATGCAAGAATGTAAAAAAACCATATAAGTTCAAATACCAAATTCATCCAAACGAGCAATCCAGATGAAGCAAACAAACCCAAATAACATAATTGTAGTTGGCATCAGGTAATTGTTGAATGTCATTGTTTTTTATAGTTTTTAAGGGAAATTTTCATGGTTTTGGAAATATATCTCTAAAGTGTTCGACAAAACGATTGTGTGAGATCTAATGCCCACATCATACAAATTGTTTGATCTATCGTAATGCAACAACATAAATCCAACCGTCTAACTTATGAACACACTTAACTATGGATTTTTAGCTTGAAATATCTTGAACTAACTCTGCAAATATGAAAGTCAGAAAGTCTATTTTTTTTAGCTTGAAATATATTGAACTAACTCTACAAATATCAAAGTCACAAAGTCTATTTTTTAGGTGAGTGTTTTGGAAACATACTCCAAAGAACCAAATTACTTGAATTGCCTCCTACCTTATCCCTTTGAAAGTTGTACCATTAATGGGTGCATACCATAATGAGATTCAAACCTAGTGCATAGATTAACAATCCATCAACCTCACTAGTGAACCAACACCCTATTATTAGAGGTGTTGAGTTTTGGATAAATTTGCATTCTATAGGGGATACATAGGATATACAGTTGTGTTTGTCGACACGTATGAGTTTCAACACTTATGAGTTTCAATTAGCAATCATTATAAGTTGAGGAAAGGTGTCCTTGATTCATTCTTGCATGGATTTGCATCATCATTTGCGAGGTATTTCACACAAAACCAATGCAATTTGTGTAATAGGTGAGGTCATTTTGTTTCATATAAATTTTCGTGCAATTATGACTTGAATTCAGATCGTAGAATTTATATTGTTCCATATAATTGCTTCCTCCAATGTTTTAGTAATGAACTTCGATTTGCTCGTACTTCAATGAGATTTATATTTGGTAAAGCTTCAGTCCAAGACAATCTATCAATAAGAAGCAATTCCAAGACCCTTACATGTTTGTTGTAAGGAAGCAATATTACAGCCTATAAATTCTAGTTGTAAGGAAGCAATATTACAGGAGCTTACTTCCTTTGTCCCTTAAGGTTAGTGTGATGTAGTTGTATACATTTCAGATACTAAGGATTTCTATACATGAGCTATAATTACCTTTAATGGTAGCATACATTTGAGGGCAGCAAGGGCATTGTCTCATATCCAAGGGAAAGTGCTTTCTGTTTGTATGCCTTGGAAAAAGATTACCTATCAACAAACATATTACAACACAATTTTATGTCCTGCCCCAATCTACCCAATCTACTCTATACTAAAGAATGAGTTACTGACTCTGATTGACTCTTTTCAACAACAAAATGCAGGTAATGGTACTGATACCACACACAATGGTATATAGTGGTACATGAGGGAACACAATGGTGTACATTAGAGTGGTCTCGACAGATTCTTTAACTGTGGATAGGTCTGGACTTGATATTTCATCAAACACTTGTGTGGAATGTCACTAACTACTGTAGACTTCCTATAGGTGACTCAAAATCAGATCTGATTTGTTGTATGCTTAATTTCAAAATTTGGGATGTTAATGGTACATTCTAGACTTCTAATAGATTCCATATTAATATGGAAAGAAAGATTAAAACACATGCAATTGAGTTCTTTCATTCACCATTCATATATCCATAAAATGGAGAATTTAACAAGCTTTTGGAAAAGCTACTTATCATTCTCATATTTTAATAACACAATAACCCTCCACAATATTGAACACAAACATAGAAAATATTTGCATAGATACAAAGGGAAATCATTGATGTTTATTTATGTAGGCAATAGTGGTAAGTACAACTGGAAAATACAATTTCAAACTGAAATAAAGAGGTATGATATTTCTTTTTCCCTAACCTGTGTATTTCCTCTAGCTTGATGCCCTTTTTGAATAGTGAAACTACCCTTCAAATGGTCACATTTTGAGCCAAGGAGCAATGTAGATAATTGATAAAAGATATAAATGATGTCCCTGTATGGTACGACCTCCTCAAGCTAGGAAATAGCAATAAATACCAGCAGATTTTCACATCCAATGCATGTTCTCCTCTTCACTTACTGGTCACTCCCCTTTTGCAACTGAAAGTAACTGGTAATGGAGAGGTTCAACCTCCCAAAGCAGTAGATATAGAACTGTGCCCTCTGAAATCAGCGGAACAGCCTCATAACAGCCACAAAATTCCTGTAGGATGGAGTCAACTTTAGAAAGATTGGATGACAGGAAGTTTGGTTTCTTTGCTTGACTTGTGTGTTTCCCTTCCAGACTGTGAGTGCTACTCTTTTTCTTTTGGAGAGATGTTCCTCTCAAAATTTTGGGCTGATCACCTTTGTTTGAAATAGAAAATACCGTGATATGGGCCCCATACAAATTCCTTATTGTCTACTAGGGTTCATCATCAGGTGCACAATTTTTCTTTTAAAGTATCATCCTTGAAAAATTGAGAAAATTGAATGAACCGTGTTCTCCCTTGTAGCTCCAGAAATATCCTGCAAATTGTTTCTACCAATGATATTAAGTCATCTGGCATGTGTTTATAAATTGGAAGAAAGTTTTCTATTGCAAAACATAATGATGAATTTACCATGAAGTTTGACAAAGAGAGACTTAAGTGAATTATGTGATAACTTCGTAGTATTCAAACAAAAAACATATACAAATAGTTTTAACTTCAAATTTGATGCAACAATATATCAAACTGAATGTCAAGATCAAAAAATGTTAATACATCATAAATCTTATTATATATATGGGTGTGATTTTGTTTTTATTTCTTCATAATTTTAACAAAATTTTTGAAATAGATCTCACTAGAAATATTATAATAAAATATGCCTTGACAATTAAATTCACTATTGCTTTAGATTCAACGAGATCCTTTTTTCTTTGAAAAAATTGCTATACTAATGTGACTAAATTAATGATGATAAATTGAATTCTTGGCAGCCACAACAGTGTAAGGGGAACCATCAAATTTATCATGAAGTTGCCATCTCTTCTGTGAGCCAAAACAGTTGAGGAAAAATTATTAGTTGAATATTTAAATCTTGGCATGTGCCATCGTTTAAGTGTTGATTATTGTAAACACTTGAGATTAAAATACTAGCACATATAAATATTGAAAATGTTTTCTTATCATCAAAATATTATGTTCAATGTTTCAATGCTAACATTTTTTTTTGTAAAAACTTGAGATTAAAATACTAGCACATATAAATATTGAAAATGTTTTCTTATCATCAAAAAATTATGTTCAATGTTTCAATGCTGACATTTTTTCTCTTGTGGCCCACGCCCTGAAGAACTGGGCCACTACATCCATGGTACTTCCATGCTACTCCGTAGTGAGGATTGTAGGGAGGCCGAACATTGTCTGAATAAGGGTGTTTCAATTAAGATCCCAGCATGTCACTTGCAAGGAATTTAACCTTGGTGAAGAGGTTATTAATCAATACTCCCGACCACCCAAACTACATCCAATGGACAATTTCAATGTTGAAATACTTGATAATGTTCTCAATAAATGTTTATGATTGCTTCCCATACATTACCATCATCTTAAAATTTGTCAATTATAGCTATAATTTATAGTTTCACTTAAGATGGGATTTGTCTTGCAATGAAATATTAGATTCTTAGTTTTTGAGAAATATTTTGTTTCACAGAGGATTTCTTAAAGTCAAACTAAATGAATAAAAGTCGTGCCTTTGTATGATGGCAATCTATTTAAGGTATTGCATTAGAATTTATGGTCCATATGAAAGAAACCATTCTAATATGTTTGATATCTAATGTGGAGGGTATTAACTGGAGTTGTTATAGAAAATTGTGAAGTCAAATATTGCTGCTAGGGCACATTTTTCCATACTACCATATTCTTTACTTTTTTCCCATGTACATAATATATTTCTTGTCTGATGTTTATATGGTTTTATTTAGGTTGCATAAGAGCCGATAATCTATGAAAGTCTCAAGCTGGTGGTTGATTTCAGAAGGTCTCACTATTCTGTAGCTGTTTGAAGCTATGACAGAACATTTAGATTCAATCTTTGGTACTCAGAAAGATAGAGTAAATTGCCTATTCTACTTCAAAATTGGGGTTTGCAAGCATGGATATCTCTTCTCATGACTGCACATAAGGCCTAGCACCATCCCCACTCTTATTTTATCTAACATGTATCACAGGTCGGATATGATTACCCCAGGGATGGATCCTCAGGCTCATGCACTGGATCCTTGAAAGATCCAGGAACATTTTGAGGTAGAGATCTATTAATTTGTATTCTGTAACTTTATTTTACCTGTCTCAGCAGGTATATAGAAATCGGTTTCCTTTTGACCTTTCTATTAGTTGCAGCTGACCAAAAATTTAAAATCTGTTTTCTAAAGTTTAGCTTTGGAGTTTGCCAAAAAATATTTTAAATTTTAATAAAAATATTTTCCCTTGTTATTTTTTCAACTTCTAATTGGCCAATCGGGAATGATGTCAGCTTTGGAGTTTGGTATCTTGTTTTCACTTGACACATGGCTACTATGACATCAGCATTTATTTTATTATTATGTTATTTATAATTCAAAGACTGACTTTATTCCGGAACCAAAATTTGACTTGCAGACAGCCCACTTCAGTCGAACCTTATCAAATCGTATTGTGCTGAGGTTTCCATGGGCAACTGAGAATCTGACACCTGGAAAGTATAAATCAGCCACATATGGAATAGATAATTCGTCTCGCCTGGGCAGTATGATCGTAGCAGAGGATTCTTCCACTTCTCCCTCCATAGTTTTGATGGCATCTTGAATAGAATTGTCATGAAAAGCCAAGCGACTCTTAAAAGAACGTAGACCAGGAAGTTTCCCAAGAGTAGCAAGAATATCAAATAAGGGCAACCTCTTCACAAATTGCAGAATCCTCACGTTCGACACACCGGCGGGGCCAATCTTGAAAGAGAAATTGTTCCATATAAATCGTGAAATGGTTGAATCTGGGATGCAACAGGTGCATCGTTTTCATGTATAACGGTTGACAGGCCGGATGTATCAGAAGCATGGCTAATTTCTTGTTCAATTGGACTAGCTGTGTTATGATTGTTGGAAAGAGGAATGATAAAGTAGTACAACAGCTCCAGCAAGTGCCCTCTTTTAATTTCTATATGTAGCTTTGAATCATCGGGTAACTTGAAGGTGAAAGGAGATAATTCTTGGCATACAAGTCTTAGCAGCCTGCGGAGCCTCTTCTCAGTGTTTTCTTTAGAACCCTCAAACTGCAACTCCAAAATCTTTTGCAAAAGAAACAGCGACAGTTGATTTTCCAGCATCATCACATCTCTGACAATGGCATTTTGGGCAACGACGGTGCCATACAGATCTAAAACCGGTCCCAGTTGCTTGAAGTCCATGCAGAAGCTTTGGTCGGCATTTCTGACATAAAACTGCAAACGTTCGAGAAGGAAGACAGCGTCCAAAGCGATGAGCCATGCCAAGGTTTCTTCCTTATATTCGATGAACTCGTCATAGCAGCCCCGGATTTGCTTGTCATGCTTCTTAAATTCCTCCACAACGACAGTCTCAAACTTGGATCTGTAGATTCTTTTCTGAAATATACAAGCAGCTAAGAGTTTGTAGCGCTCAATATGATCATGGAGATCACTTCTCCGACGGTGATAGGGTCCGATGGAAACAAACCGAGGAATGTAAGCCTCATGGTTCAGTGCTAATAACTCTTTGGGCACATGAAAAACAGACACGCACAACTCCTCCTCCACTTCTTCTTCTTGTATTCCATCCAGTCTTTCCTTAATTTGCATAACCCAATTTTCCTCTATCTTCGCTATAACAACGTTAGTGCTGGAGTCCATCTTTCACGGACGGAGAACAGGAAGAGCTCTGGTTCCTCAAACAAAGTCATGGAGAAATGTTAGTAAATAACTCTCAGAGAGTTGAGTCACCTCGCACCCTTATATCAATCTCCTTTACTGAGGGAAACAAAAATATCAAGCTCCTAATTTGATTGATGAGTACACAGGCCAGATCCTCTGTATTTTCACACTACACTATACACAGAGCTTTAATGATCATGAGGCTTTTATGGTAGTACTGTCAGTGACTGACCATGACTTTCTCCTGAGCTTAAAAAACATGTACACGGGAGATTTTGTAGTACACAGTAGTGCACTGTGTAGTGCAGATTACCAATGGTTAAAAGACATAAACTTATCCTAATTATAAAACGAATATTACATATTTAAAAAAATTATGGAGTTTTCGGATCCTATATATGGTCCAGCATGAATTGTAAAAGAAACTATGAAAACTTGTGTCCCTAACTTGTAGAATAAACTATTAAGACCCTATTAATGGACCATAAATGGCATAGAAGACTATCAAGACTTATGCCCTTAATTTCTCTCTTCTCTAAGGTATTGTGACTTCGATTCTATGTGACCTCAGAAGCTTAGCAAAGGGTTGTGCTAAGATTATGACCTCTCTTTGCAAACTCTATGTGACTTTAATGCTAATACCATTCACTCTTCTATTTATGGATCCTTGTTCCTCCCTCTTACTCGTACAAAACTTACATTTTTCTAATTCATAAAGAAACCATGTTTATGATTACAATATTTTCCTCTTTTATTAAATGTCTATACTATGTGTGATTCATTGTTTAATTCATTTTTGTTTTAATTTCTTTCAAATTGTAATTATATTTGTTTTCAATCTCTTCTTAGGAGGTAGGTACTAAGCAACTTTGTTTCTTATTCCACTTGTTTTTAATAAAACTGCTTCTTATAATATTCAATTATAATAATAAGTACAGATGTAAATTTACAAAAGAAAGAGTCATAAAAAGGCATATGAAGTTGATGTAGTAGAAATTTCATGAAAGCAAGAAAGGGGTGATAAGTATACAAAATATGCCTAGCGCAACTAATAGAATATCCAGTAACAAGGGCATAATCAAAGTTCATGTTTTACTTTGAAATCTGGTTAAGGTTTTTTTCTGTTGCCAACTATTTCTGAATTAGCAATGCTCACTTTTTTCCCGTAGTGGTGCTATATTCCTTGTAGTCCCTTGACAAGATGTGCAAGGAGAAAGTGGAAAATATTATTCATTGTTTTCTATTTACAGCTTCTATACGGGAAAACTTTCTTGTAGATGGAGCTTCCTGAAAACTGTTTGGGGTTCCTTCCTTTACATCACCTGAAACTTGAAAGCTACTCATATCATTTTTACTTTTATTTACTAGAGAATTTTCATTTATCAATCCAAGCCCACCTTTATGCATATGCTAAGACTTAGAGCTTATTGATATTGTTCCAAAAGATGCCTCGGGTTTATCAGCTCTAATTTATGTTCTTGCAGATATTCTGGTAATGGTTGACTATAGGATTTCTATGAATATTTATTTGAAGAGCTTGGCAAGTATGGAGAAATTGAGAGATTGAATGTTTGTGACAATTTGGCTGATCATATGGTGACTATTATAATTGATTATAACTTTATGAAAATAGTTTGGTTTTTCAGTAAACTCTTTGATTGTTATCCTTGTTGTCTAATATTTCTCCTCTATTACAGGTTGGCAATGTTTATGTACAACCCAAGGAGGAAGAACATGCTGTTGTTGTATTGCAGGCTTTGACTGGTAGATTTTATGCAAGTAATGAACTTTGTTCTGTACCATTGATTAGATATTACTTGATGTAGTACTTTGTTCAGTTCAGCCTATTTATGTTGATTCGATGATCCTTATGTGTTTGTCTCTAGATGGCATGAAAACATAAATGTTAGTAATGACTCTAGAATATTGAAGAGCATAGTTAGGAAGAACATCAACTAGAAAATACTTAAATGACATAGTGAATAATTCTAGAAAACTAGAATTTGAATAGAAGAAAATAAATTTTATCATCTAGAGGGGATTTGTACAAGCACGATACACTCTTTATATGTCAATATCTATCGTTAGAGTTGAGAAGACAAGCATAAAACTCAAGATACCAGATCAATTGGGGTTTAAACCACTAATTATGTAACAAAGGCACCTAAAATACTAAAAAAATGAGCAAGGTGTACATTGTGAAACACATTGAAGCCAACAAGTAGGTCATGGTGTTTTGTCAACTACCTTGAAATTGAATGATTACACTGGCTAAAATAGTTAGGTTAATCAAGGTGGTATGTAAAAAACCCATAAAAAGACAAGAAACTGCATACCTGTTGTTGAAGCATATTATATTGACATGCCCGCATTAATTATATTGACATGAATACCACATAAGGTTTACTAGATTATTTATGGTCACTCATGGAAACCAAATTAAAAGTACATCTCACCTACGGTTGGATAGATGAATTGGAATGGTGAATCAAACAGTGGTCCAACTTTCGAGAATGTACAATCATTGATATTTAAATATGTGGGAGGAACGGTATCCATGCATACAACATAGTTATTGTTAGAAATCCCAAGAATTTTTAGGTAAGTTTTGAATGGATACATTCATTATTTTCGATAATAGTTAGTCCCCAAGTCACTTTAGATCCTGAGATATTGCAATTTAAAGTACGCTTCCAAATAACAAACTGGAAGAAAGTAAAGTGATTGTTGATAGGTTAAGAAGGTTGTTGATTATACTGAATAATGCAGTGGCACTTCTATGAAGAGTTATAGAAGGCGTCAAAGAAATATACAAGGAGTGACATGATGAGCACCAAATTGGCAACAAATTTGAAGTTGGAGACAAAGTATGGTTATTGCAGAAGTCACTTGGTTCATGCTTGTGTTTGAATCTGAAATTCGCAAGAGCCAAAAAAAGGCTAAATTTCACATAAGTTCGACAAACACAATTTGGCAAATTTTGTTAGCACTTCCTGAATACATATTAAACCACCATATATTGTTCAAAAACATATCACCATGTCTCTGTGGGTTTGAGGAGAAACCTTTTTTTAGTTCATTTTTTGTTATATGACCAACTTGAGTACATCAAAAAGAGAAATTAACCAACAGGAAGTGGAAATATTGTTACTGTGACAGATTTTAGTGGAAAAATTTCTTGTTTGCAATAAATATTAGTTCCTTATAACTGAAAGCAGTTGAAACTGATTAACCTTATATAAATTTAACAATTAACTTCAAATGGAAGAGTTTGAATTCCCCAGTTCAGAAATAGAGATAGGCATAAGGACCTTAGATTCAGATGGGTATTACTTGTTATTTTAATCCCTTCCCAGTAATCTTAAGGTTACTCTAAGAATCCTTGTACCTAGGAATTTTGAGCTCTGTTATTATACATTATGTTGTTTTATTATCGGTATTATTTTTTCATATTTTTCTGCAAATTTTGATTCTTAGTTATTATGGGATTAATTATCAACACTATCAAATGCAGGCCTGTTATATTCAAACTTCACAAGCCACCCAATATATATTACAACATTGGAATGTAAAAGTGAGACAGTGAGAGAATCTGTTGGTAAGAATCTTTGGGGTCTTTATTTCAAACACATGGTTGACAAACAGTAGGCGCGTAATGGTTAGGTCACTCCCTTGAGTTTTTCTTATTCATTCAAACAACTGAGTAGTTTACTCAGTCCTTCAACTACGAAGAAAAACAAAATGGGGAAGAGAGGGCATCTTTCCCTGAGATGTATCCAACTTTTTGGTTTTTGTTTTGATCTATTAAGTGTAGTTTCTAAGGGATCTAGAGTTGTTTGTAATTAGTGGTTTAGGTGTTAAATTTTTTCTTTTCTTGATAAAATGTCTATAACATGAAGTGACATGCATATTTGAGTGATATATAGTGTTGGAGGTGGAGAGTTATAATTTTTTTGTAGGAACATATAATATATCAAAAAGCTACCTTGTGCTAGCAAGTCATAATTTGTGTACAAATTCCTAGGAGTTGGTATAATAAGTTGAAATGAACTGTATGTGTTGGATCAGGTGCCAAATTTTAAGACCTTCCCAAAGGATAAGTTTTTGACACTCTTTGAAATCCATTTTCCCATCATTGAACGACCTTAAATGTTTTATCTTGTTATGAATAGAATTGAGGGTTTCAACCAGTGTTTTTGAACAAAACCCATTGCAATATATGGATGGCATTGGCCTTTTAGAGAAGATAATGTGTCCATGTTTTCATGGTTTATATTAACTGATGCATCTCAAAGTCTTTGTGGAATAATTCAAAACTAAAAAATGTACAGTTATCTTAGTGGTATGCAACATGTCTCCTTTTCTGCTTCATTAGTATGGCTATGGAATGCCCATAAGTATCCACCTTGATCTCAAACACTTTAGTGATTGGAAAGAAAGCTAAGGATTGGTTTGTCCACAAGTTACAATTATTTCATTAATGTCTTAGAACACCTATTGTTGCAATACACCATAGTAGAATTTGACTTGGTCTTTGTTCATCAAATCAATGCTAAAGTATTCATTAGATCAATGTTGAGTTCATCTTAGTTCCCACAAAAATTAAGATATACAAATTTTTTATATCCAAAGGTGATATTCTTTAAGTTCACAAGTAATTTCTCTTTATGCAATGCTAAAGGTACTTGCTTTAAACTTTGAAGAAAAATATCTGGCATCATGTTTCTACTGTTCATCTAGTTTACTATCTAGAAAATATCACGCTCTAGCATTGTGTTTGATAGTTTTTAATTTTGGAATAGCACAACTGAATGTTTTGTTCCTTTAAATTGTATACATGGATCCAATCCAATGCAAGTCAAATATGCAAGTAGTGAATTCGAAAGAATAGGTAAGTAATATGTGTGATATCTTATTTAGAATTGCATTTCTTTTCTACAGAGCTAATTTTTTGCGAATAATGAGTTTATTTACAAATGTCCTATGGATACAATAGAGGCAGGTTATAGGCTTCCCCTTGAGTTTTTTGTTTGAATTCCTTAGAGAGACATTCCCTCGGGAGCTGCACCACAAGTGTGGACTTTCTTTAACTTTACATGCTCGGTCTAAGGGATAATATTCTGCCAAAATTGCCTGGACTATGCTCCTGACCTCATCTATTTGAGATATATTCTATACAGGTAGGAAAAGAGCAGAGTGAGTGGAACAAACTATTGTTATATTAGATAAATATTTTATTATTGTTGCCACATGGAAACTATTGTAATAACCCATATCTGTAAGTAATGGCTCAAGTACTCCATTAAGGTATCAAGTTCTTGTTTGAATACTCTGCTTTGTGCATTGGTTGACCCCATATCTAACACCATCCATAAAATGTAGATATGTTGGTGTCTATTTTATCTATTTTGGTTCCCAAAGTCTTATAACATACTTGGTTCTTACAAAAAGCTAATAGATCCAAGAACTTTTTGGCATTAATACAATAGTTTAGAAACGTTATCTTGTTTTGTGTATATTCGGGAAGCATTGTTCTATTTACATCTTTAAGAGAATGGCTCCAATACATTCAGTCCATATGGTTATATTGTTATCCATCCTTACATAGATTTGAAAGTGTGGCTTTGTGCTCTTATCTTATATACATTTCAGGTCATTGAAGGCATATGATATAAATGTTAACAGTCTAAATTAATCTCTCATTTTTTTCATCAACTAAAAGACTATTTGGTGGTCGAAATAGTAATCTAAATATTGTTTTTTATCTTAGATTTCAGGAAGCTACACACTATATTCTTAATACCTCTTATCCATTGATTCATGCTACTATAGTTCTTTGCAAGTGTTGAGATTATATAAGGATAAAGTTACATAGGGTATTTTAGACAGGTTATTCACCTTTTAGGATAGTATATGGAAAGTTTCCTTGACAAGTGACACCATTGGTATTTGTTCCTTTAAACGTCTATGCCTTTGTTGATTGAACAATTTTTAGAAGGGATGGTAGACTTATTTAAGACTTTCCATGGGTATCCTTGTCTTTCCAAAGGATATTTTGAGCACTATGTGACCTTTAACATGGCCAGGTGAAGATACCTAGGGTTTGGAAGTGAAAGGAGGACGCTAGACATCCATTGACATGAAAAACAACTCAAACCACCACGTGGGACCTATAAGTGGAGATATAGGTTCCATTAGGAGCCTTTTTATGCTATGAGTCTTTAAACCTAGACATGGTTGAGCGAGGAAATATATGTCTCATCACCTAAAGGAATATTTTAAACATCCAACTTTAAAAATCATACATTGAGGTCTGCATAAATTTTTTCTAGCTTGTTGCTGATGCCCTGTTCTTGAACCTCTGAAGCTATGGTAACCAAGTAGGTAATGTCTATGTGTATATTATCCTCAAATTTTGCATTCTCAGTCTTTATCTTAACTTGACAATTTATGCATCAAATGCTACAAGGCCTACCTATAATTTATCAAAATGCCATGATATACTTGAATAGAGTTGTTGAGTTGAACATTGAGCAATGAAACTCGTGAATCACGTGCCATGAAC
The DNA here is from genome assembly GCA_001517045.1 of Pseudotsuga menziesii. Classification (NCBI taxonomy): domain Eukaryota; kingdom Viridiplantae; phylum Streptophyta; class Pinopsida; order Pinales; family Pinaceae; genus Pseudotsuga; species Pseudotsuga menziesii. Next base: position 315,963 of record LPNX010822581.1, on the reverse strand, counting down.
ATTTATCCATGACTCTCTGTTAGTTGATACTGGCTTGTAAGAATGGTTGATAAGGTGTTCAGTATAGCTACAAAATGTTTCTAGTTACTATTATTTTGAGGCTAGGTATCTCCTACAAAATTTTTCTCATGATGATTTGAGGCTACACTAGATTTAGTTAGTTTATGTAGGTGATATCTAACTTGAAATATTGTTTTAAATGCAGGTCACAGGTGTGAAGCCTTTATCACTTTTTGAAATGGAAACTTTTCTCAAAATCCTTTGGATAACTGTTTCTGCAGGACTTGTGAGTATAGTCCTGTGTATGTATTTTTACAATATCTTGTCTTTGATTGATAGATTGAATACATGAAAAAATAATCTCTTGTAGGATCCTGATCCTCAAAATTTAGTTGCAAGTACCACATTTTATTTTGAGGCTACCAAAGCCACACTTTGCTTGGTACATAACTAACTACTCGATATAATTATTTTTATTTTTCATTTCTTTAGTTTTCCCACGGAATATTGTTCTTATGCCATGTATTTTGATGCATCATATTAGAGTTGAAACAGACCCATCTGATAGAACACAATTGTGAATGACTGTTCCATCATCTGGTCCCCTGACGGCATTTGAGTAAGCTATCTGTCTACTTACTCTTATTTTTATTTTTATTAAAGGAAAATGTACCTACTATTATTTTATTTTTACATTCAATTTTAGGTTTAAGGAATTCATCAAGGAGCAGCTTGTCAACAACTGCTCCTTTGAAACAACTTCATGATCAAAGTCTTCTCCTTTCAAATAAATTAAAATCATATTGACTTTCCATGGCTGATATGGCATACCAATACCCTATTTGTACTCCTGTATGTAGGGACCAGGTTGTATGGAAATTCAAACTCAAGCCTTGATTGGACAGAAGGTTTGCCACTGCATTTATTTCTTTATAAACATGGATAAATGATACATTTCAAAAGGAAGATTCCACTTGTTTCAATTGAGCTAAGATTGGGATAAAAAACAAGTAGGTTGTTATCCATCCTGAACCCAGCAGACATCCAATTAATATAACATTTTACATTGAATTTGAGATGTCCAAAAGGGCCATATCTTGCAATTTTTTCAGTTTCTTCCTAGCCTACTAAAATGATAGTGCTATCTCCTAGCTTCGTTTTTCTCATTTTCAGGTATTCTGGTTTTGTCGTTCCAAATTTCATAAGAATTTCAAAATGAAATGTAACCCTCGAAAGGTGAAGTGGACTAAAACATAGAGAAAACTACATGGAAAAGAACTTACTAAGGTATCTTTTGTGTGCTTGTGAGACATGTTGAGATGTTTTCCCATGTTTTCCCATGTTGTGCTACAATTTTCATCCAAACTTGCAATACAGATGATTACCTATTTGACACTATCTCTTTGCACTTAGAGAGTTTCTAGAATAAACTTTGAGATTAGTCAATTTTGGCAACAATAGTAATTGTTTTTTAACAATTTTGAAGAATGCAAGGAAAACCATATCATTTTTGTTCCATATCAAATGCTTAAGGCCATATTTGGATGTGGATGGAGTTAATTTGATGACATTATTAGACATGAAATTTTTTCACTTAATACCATTGCTTTGAAACAAACAGGACACCATTAGAGGAAATTTCAACTCAAAATGGGCCTCCTAAAAAAATTAATAAAATAATAGTTTTTTTTTAAATAAAACATTGTATTACTTTACAGAATCAAAATTACATAGCAGATAATGTCCATAACAATCAAAATGCTAGAGTGTCCATGACACCATCAGGTACCAGACCAGTTCTTTCTTCCCAAAAAAATATAGAGTCTTCCCAGACCTTCCATATACCCCCATTACATCTTTTCCTATAAAAATTACATAATTTCCCTTCCGATAACATTACAGAGATTCTATAAATCCTAGTGAGTTTTAGAGTTACCCTAAACTATATGTTCATCAAAACTGCTGCTACTAATCTGCATAAGAAACCTCTAAATAAAACTGGAGCTAGCATAAAAAAAAGACCTAGACAGAAAGAGGAGAAATCAGACCCGGTCTGGAGGAAAGACACCCCCATGAGGAGAAAATGACAGTGTCAAAGTTGCAGTGGCATTCTGGGGGCCAGCTTTGTTCTGAATTCCTTCATGTGCTCCCCCGTGCGTTGTTCTTCTTCGACTATCCTTCACCCGTGGTCGGACGCATTTCAGCGCTCTTCAATCAAGAGGGTGGAAAGGGCATCCCAACTTGGCTGTGATTACGTCTTTCTTCTGGTGCATGGTGTGGCACTAGCTATTATGTTCCTTCCAGAACTACACTGATTCCTCATCCCCTTCACCCTTAGCTTCTCTTGCCACTGAGGAAATACCCACCAGATGCATGGTCACCCAGTAAGTGATGAGCATATGATAATAAGCAGAGGCTTTTCCTGCCATGGTGTTGAGGTCAAGGACCTAGTCCACTACTTCCTCATGCATGCATTATTTTGACATGTGCTTCACCTCTTCCCAAAGCTCTGCAACCACCTTCTTGACCTCCAAGTGAATTCTAAGTGGGACATGTTCCTTGAAATGTTTCGCCTCCTCCTGGACTTGAAGTTGATCCCTAGTTTCTTGATGAGTCCACCTAAAAATTCCCTTCCCCTTACGGTCAGAGTGATTGAACACTTCCCCAGACGATGACTTCCTTCTAAATGACTACTTGGGAGCCATAAGACAGGGGGTAGGAATGTAGAACACAAGCAGGGGACAGAGCTGAAGTACACCTTCAATACCAGACACCAAGGGGCACACTAGAGAGAAAGCGTGGTTTTGGAGCCTGAAAACTTTGCAACATCGAGGGATGATGGGTAGCTAATCCTTCATTGCATAAGAAGAGGGGGGATGCATGGGATCCTTCCCATCTCAGTCCTTTTCTCATGTCAGGATGATCATGAAAGTGAGATCCTTTGTACCTGCACCTACAACGTCCCTCCTATGGAAATTACGAGCTCGATCCTTCCAATGATCCCGCCTCATTTCACCCATATTAACATTCTATGCAGCATTAACCATAATGATGGTGAAATATGACCACCATCTATATTGATCATTTAAACCACAACACCTACAAAGCATTTACGATGGTCTGGTTTGGGCATGCTCGCACCTCTTGTCCCCATCTATCTTACCATCATCCGAATGAGCCACCTATGCCCTACTGTTCATGTCCCTTGAGGCTACTTGTCTGCAGCGCTGGGCCCATTTGTCCACCCCAAAATCCTCTAGTCTATCACATTGAAATCCCAATTCACCTTCCCCACCGGTGTTTTCCATCAAGTAAGCTGCTTTGTTGGCCTCCCATCTAACATGGCAAAAGGAGACTGTAGTGTGAGTAAGGAGGAGGGAGCGGAGGTAGTGCAACATGCTGGAAAGGTGCCAACTGGAGGATACCTTTTCAGAGGCCTATCCATTCACCATTCATTTTTCCATCTGGATAAGAATGTTTGAGTCTCTATCGATGATCATAGGGAAGTAGCCACCTCTGATCAAAACTTCGAAGCCACGAATCATTCCCTCTAATTCGGATGAGTTATTAGTGTCCAAACCAATTGCTCCCAGAAAAATAGTCAAGATCCTTCGATCATGGTCACAACATAGACCACCAAAGCCCGCAGGTCCAGGATTTCCCCTAGAGGCTTCATAAAAGTTCATCTTGAAAACCTATGGGGGAGGGGCAGACCAGAATTTCAGGCTGGATGGTTGGCATATCTTGTCCCGTCTTCGCAGGCCATCCATCATAGAGTTGTTGAGACTCCAACTCGCAGCAATCTGAGCTTATTCTTGGGGGATTACCTTATCCTGATCATGCCATTGCATACTATGGATGGAAGATAGCAGGTTGTCCTTCACCGTATTCCACATTGCCTCTGAATCTCTATGTTGGTCCCTGAAGATCCTAGCATTCCGTTCCTTCCATAGACACCACATCGCCATACCCAGAAAGGCATCCCACATAGATCTGATAATAGGGTTCTTAAAGGATTTTGGGTGCCACTCTTTCAAGGTTTGGGCTAGCTGGCCCTGCCTCCTATCACTTCCTCAGAATGCCATCACCCCTTTCTCCCATATGCACGCTATGAATGTGCACTTATCCGGGAGGTGACCCATGGATTCCTCCTCTTGATAGCATAGGCAACATTGAGAGGGTCACTGCACCCCACGCTGTATTAGGTTTTCACTGGTCAGGATCCTTCCTTTGACAACTAGCCTCACAAAAAGAGCTACCTTGGGCCAAAGATTCGTGGTCCATACCTTCTTCCAGATTCCATCATCCTCCACATGGTTACCTAGTCTAATATTGTAGGCTTACTTAATGCTAAAGGATCCCTAATTTGTATATCCCCATATTAATATGTCTGGGATTTCCTTAACCTTGATGAAACGCTTGCTCATTTCTTGCTGAAAATCCCCCCAATCATCTGCGCTTGAGAGTTCAAGTTTTTTGTGAAAATCCCATTGTCTTTTATCCTCTAAATTTCTGATCATCCAATATTGATTCACCTAGATATTTCCCTCCTTGATGGCCTTCTCCTTTATATGAAGCCATCATGGATCTCTTCCAAGGATGGGAAGCTCATTCCATGAATCATCCCAGAATTTGGCACTGCTACCATCCCTGATCTCCCAAAAACTATGATCTTGAATAGTATTCCTACTAGTCAATGCTTTCATCCATATGGGGGACCCACTTAGAGTCTCGTTGAATCTAATCAATTGCTGAATGGGCCATTCACGAGCATATTTAATGTTCCAAAGCTTGGCCCATGGCTCAGATGAATGATTTACCCACCGCCACCAAACATTTTCTCGCTAGATCTCAGACATAACTTTAGGATCTCTAAGGCCCAGTCCTCCCTGTTCCTTTGGGTGACATATATCCTCCCAGTAGACGAGGGAAAATTTAGCTTTCGCCTCTATTCCACCCCATAAAAATTTCCATTGTAGAATTTGGATTTCCTTAAGGGAAGACATAGGAGCTGAGAGAATAGAGAATAGGTATATAGGAATAGACTAAATGGTGATTTTAACTAGGATCAACCTACTGGGGAAGTTTAAGGGTCAAAGAACCTAGATTGAAAGTTTCTTCTTCATTCTATCTAGGAGTTCCTGCAAGAATGATTTTTATAGCCTCCCCACCCCAAGGGGAATTCCTAAGTACTTAGACGGCAGGGATCCTTTCAAGAAACCCAGGATCCATGAGGTATTCCTCTGTTTAGCTGGAGAAATGTTCACAAAAAATACCTGAGACTTGTTCAGATTGACACCCAAGCCTAAGGCCTTTCCAAAGAGGTTCAGGATGTTTTTGAAGCTTTGTGCTTCTTGGATTGAAGGGTGCCCCATGAGAATAGTATCGTCTACAAATTTCTAGTGAGTTTGAAGTTCCATTCCATCATGGACTTTTAACCCTTTGATTTATCCTCTCTCCTCCTGGGACATGATAAGATGACTCAGACCTTCATCCATAAGGATGAAGAGCAAAGGAGATAGAGGATCACCATGTCTGATACGGTGAGTAGGCTAGAAATTACTAGATGGTGGTCCATTAAGGAGAATGTTGAAGAAGGGAGTTGTGACTAAGCCCATGACCCACTCCACCCAACCCTGGAAAAAGCCATAGGCCTCCAACATTTTATCCATAAACTACCAATTTAATTTATGATAAGCCTTTGCTATATCAAGCTTGATCATCATACCTGGTTTCCTTGTGATTTTGAGCGAGTGAAGCACCTCATGAACAAGAATGACCCCATCCAGAATCTGTCTTCCTTCCACAAATCCCGATTGCTTAGGGCTAATAATATTGAGAAGGAGAGGTTTAAGATAGTTAGCAATTACCTTGGAAATGGTTTTGTAGATAACATTACATAAAGCTATCAGTCAAAATTTGTCTAGACTGTCCACCCCTGCCTCCTTGGGGATTAAGGCTAGGAAATTCACATTAAATAATTTGAGGACTCCCCTCTTACTTCTGGATTCATCCACGATGTCAAGAACTTCCTCCTTGAAGAGATCAAAGAATTAATGGAAGAATTTGGATGTGAATCCATCCGGGCCTGGGGCTTTCCCTAGGGCCATTTGACTGACGACTTCCTCTACCTCCTGCATCACCACTGTCTTGGTTATCATCTCATTGTTTTCTCTAGTGACTACCCTAGGGATTATGCTTGTAATTTGTTCAATATCCCTACCTCTATCCCCTCCATCTTCATTAAGAATCTCTGAAAAATGTTGCGTGAGCTTTGCCTCTATCTCTCGTCTGGTTTCCACTCTACTTCCATCCCTTTTATTTAGTTTCTGGATTCTGGAACTGCTCATGTTCTGAATCATCGAGTTATGGAAGAATTTGGTATTTATTTCTCCCTCCTACAGCCATTTAACCCTCTCCTTTTGTTGCCAGAATATTACTTCCTGCCTTTCCCTAGCCTTGATTTGATTCATTAGGTCCTTCTCTTTGGCCTTCATGTCCTCAAACCAGCCTTCTTCCATGCCCTTTCTATTTATGAGGTCTATCTCACATAACAACATTTTTTTGTCCTCAAAGATGTTCCCAAATTCCTCCCTATTCCACATGCGGATTTTGGCCTTTAGAGCCTTGAGTTTTTGCTGAAAGAGGTACATGATTGTTCCTGGGAGGGAACCAACTCCTGCCACCATTGATTGACAAGGTCCCTAAATTATTTATGTTCCAACCAGAACTATTCAAAATGGAATGACTTACCCATGGAGGAGCTTGACAAATCCCAGGTAAGGCAGATGGGCCAATGGTCAGATGTTGTTGTAGGGAGAACATCAACCACAATTTCCCCTGTATTGTGAATAATATTCTTTGACACCAAAAATCGATCAAGGAAGAAGGACACCAGGTGCCTCCCCCCCTCTTATTATTCCAAGTGTACCACCCATTGCTCATTTCTATGTCAACTAGGGAGCTCTAAGCTAGAAATTCGCAGAAAGATTATTGATATTTATCCAAAATTCTTCTGCCCCCCTTGTTTTCCCCAAGGTTGGAAATAAGGTTGAAATCCCATCTGAGCACCCAATTTCCAGCCTAAGTTTGGTCCTTGATCCAGCTAAGAAAGGCTATGAAGTTCTACTTCCCGGGGAAGCTACTGGGGCCATAAACATTCCCCAAAGAGCCCCTCACTCTTGAATCAATAATGCGAAAATATGCCATAAGAGAAAACTTGTTTGCTTTCCATTCATAGAGTTCCACGGTCCTTGGCTTCCAGGGAATTACCACTCCACCCAATTGTCCACTAGAATCTAGGACTATTAGGTGACTGCCTTTCCAAATGTTATCCCATATTTTCTCCAAGCCCTCGAGGTTGCATTTAGTTTCTTGAAGGAAAGGGATATCTAGGTTTTCCTACCTAATTTTCCTGTTCAGTGTTTTCCACTTCCTAGGGTTTCTACACCCCCTTATGTTCCATGATATGAGCTTCATTGAAACCCCTTATTGACTTCAGAGAAGCCTTCCTTGATCATAGGATATTGGCAATATTCAATGAGTCTAACTCCAATGGCAGCAATGTGTTTCTTATTCATCTTCTGACCTCTTCTTAACTCTTCTTTCAGAGATTTCCTCTTACTTCCTTTTTGCGAGTTTGGGTCAATCCCAAGACTCTCATGGGAACTGGTTCGTATGATTGCCTCTGTTAGGTCATGTTTTTGTTCTTTATCTTTTAATATCTTTGTTTATATTTTGAATCTTGGTTTTATGCATTACTCCTAGAAAATTTTGTTGCGTAGGGTAATTTGAGTCTTTTTCTTTTAAATTTCATGATTATTTGTTTTCTTAGCCTTATTTTTGAAAATATTGATTTAATTTTATAAGTTAGAGGGCTTATAGTAGGCTTATATGGATTAAAAAGTCTAAAAAATAGCATAAAAGATTAATTAGGATTCATAAACCAAGTTTAAACCTTTATCATTAGCTTAATTTTTGCAAATCATTAACCTAGACTTTCTTCTAGTGCAAGCCAAAAACAAATGCACATAGGCACTCCAAGAAAGTCATGCAAGTGAAAAATCATCATTTCTATATGAATTTTCTTCGGGATTCTCACACAAAGGATGGTAATCATACTGGGTGATGGATTTGATACGTGTTTATTGTAGATTAATCACTGTGACAGGTGTGAAAACCATCATGATGGAAAATCGTGGTAGTTTCTTGTAGAGGTGATGCAATAATGATAGCAAACCATAATGAGACAAAGGCATTCAGAATCACGTTTTCCATGAAGTACATGTAGAGCAAGTGAAGGTTGTGGCGAAAAATCAGCACTTGGTAATCGAAATTTCAAAATAGAGTGAAAATTAGGGCTTTCAGGAGCAGTCGTCTAGAGCTATCAAAGCAGTCACATAAGATATAAGCATGCAATTCGACACCTAACAATTGAGAGCACAACATTCCACTAGTTGGATTAATCGTTTAAATAGGTAGTCTGCGAACCATTACTAAGTTTCATTAATTTGGGGTTTTTCAAAACAAAACACTAATGATAGATTTGAGGGTAGATTATTAGTTTTTAAGCCTAATTCATGCTAAAATGATGAATTTTAAGTCAATGGGTTTAAGGTGTTTATCAGTTAAACGAGAGAACTCAGTTTAAGGTTTTTGGGTTCCCCTATATAGTATTAACTGTTAGTTTATCAAAATTTGAAGACAGTCAAAGTGTGTTTTATTGATAGAATCTATTTGATAGTATTTCAAAATGAAAAGGAGTGGTAAGACTAATAGGGAAGAACCCTTAGATTTAAGTTGGGTCCAAAACTTTCCATATTGTGCACAATTGTTTGCAGAAGTAGGGTGGTTAGTGTTCTTTGAGAAAATTGAAGGTCATCACTCAGAGGTTTCTTACAAGTTCACTCAATGTTTAGACAAGGATGTAGTGTCTTTTGATACCTTGAAGTTCAAGTTAACCACAGAGTTACTAGCAGAGGCAACATGAATTCTGGATGAGAGTGAATTCTAGTTCAAAAAGGTGCCCTCCACTTTTGATGCTCAGAGATAGCTACTTCTAGGTGTAGTAGCATATTTGGGAAAGGGAGTACCCATTCAAAATTTTAAACCTGAGTGGATTAAGCCTATCAAGATCTTACAAAGCTACATTACCTGTGAGGGGAGATTTGCCTTTGTGTTTAAGTATCATTTTAGATTCCTTCAACATCTCAGTCATGAATAAAAAATGAATCTCCCCTTCTTCTTTTTGAAAGGTTTACAGAAGATGTGAAGTAGGGTGAAAGAACATCAAGATCATACAAAACAAATAGTTTTTCACCATGGGCTCATAAAACTCATCGTAAGTACTGTATTGTAGAAAAGAGAAAAGACATGGGAACACTTCTTATTTTGGTCAGGTTTGAAAACTGAGAAGGAGGAATAGTCTTAGAAGAGACAGGTAGATAAGGGTCAAAATTTGATTAAGAAACTTAGAAAGAAAGTCATAGTCCAAGATGAAGAAACTAGTGAACCTGGAAATTATTTGAATTAGGAAGATGAAAACATTGAACTTGGACCACCAATTAATGTTGAGCAAAGAAGAGTTTCAAACTTAGAGATGAAGGAATCTGAGCCAGTTGAAGAAGTTTTACTTGCAGAACCATGTCAAGATGTAAAGGAAGATATTAAGGAGCAGAAGCAGATCCCTATTATAGTACTGTCAGAAGAGGACAAAAAATACTTATCTAATGAGGCTAGGGTTCCTGCTACTAATGAAGCTAGGGTTTGTACCAAGCAAGAAATTGACACACATTTTGAAGAGGAAAGAATGTCCAGAAAGAAAAGAATGAAGGTTGTTGAATTTGCTTCAGTAACTCACCAAGGAAAGGTTCTAAAAATGTTAGGAGAGGTTGGAGCAATCTAGAGACCTAAGAAAAGGCCGAAGAGCAAGCTTAGGTTAAACATGAAAAAGTTATTGAATCCCAAACTGGATAAGGAAAAGGTTATAGTAATAGAAGGTTCATCATCTCAAGAGAAATTGCATGATAGTTAATATGACAATAAAGAAGTTATCAAAGGTAAAAAACCAATAATATCAAAAGATAAATCTGTCTTCACTGATACTAAGATCTCAAATATTTTCATGGAGATTCGAAATCATATGATTCAAGAAAAGCAACAAAATGATGTAAAGAGTTCCTGTATGGAGAAAAGAGAAATAATCAAAGAAGAAGTTCACTGCAATGTTGAAGTTGAAGAACATCCAGAGATTCCTATGACCTCCATAGAGCTTATGAAGGAGGATGAAGAAATCTACAAGAAACTGAAAATCCCATGGACACCAGAAGGGATGCAAACAATATCAGGAGATAAATGTATTGATTATGAAAAGGAAAATCTCTAAAGAAGAATTAAGAAATACAAGCATCAAATAGAATCTATGCATGAAACTAATGATGGATTAGTTACTATAAACAGGAGACTTAGAGAAGACTTGGAAGAGGTTAACAGTCATTACCAGGAATTGATTGCAGTCTCTAGGGAAGCTCTTAAAAGGGAAAGACAAACAGAGAATCAGTTCACAGAGCTAAAGCAAACTCTCTAGGAGGTGACATAGCAGAATTAGGAGTTAACAAAGAGGGTTGCAAACTTGGAAGTAGACCACTTGAAAGCTAGAAGGAAAGATTGGGCCTTGGAGGGAATTGCTTTACTAGCTGAAGTAGCCAAAGACTTGTAAAGTTAGTTAAGAAGAGTAGTTATTAGTTAGTTTGGAAAGTCATTTTATTTTTGTGTAATGATAGTTTAGATTGAACTACTCGATAGAAGGAATAAAAGTAGTTAGGATTCAGTCATGCAATTGTCTTTGAAGGAATAGGATAAATGTAAGTCTAAAAGAAGATAGATAGTTCAATTTTTGCTGACACGGGGAGGCTATCAGGATTTGTTTATGAGCTAAGTGTAAAGACTCTTATGTGTTTTTGATGACTAAACTATGAAATATATGCAACTATTTTCCCTTTAGATTATTGACTCGTTTCATTTCTAATTTCTGTTAATGACTCAGTTGGTAGATTCATTTCTTGTTTAATCTTTTTACGCTTGAAATGCTTGGTAACTATGGGCGAAACTCAGTATTGTGTTTACTCTACTGGATTATGGTTTATTTGTTATGCATCTCAGTCATTCAAATGCTCATGATTTAGTGTTTGCTTTGGTCTTATGAATGTTTTCCCTCTTGTCTTCAAACTTTACATCCAAAACCCTAGAACAACTATTTTATTTAATTGAGTTTATTGAGATTGTGTTGGCTTGTTATTCTATAGTCTAAGAACAAATTCTCGCACAAAAATCTTGGCGTCGTTGTCGGGGACGAAGTTGAAAACCTATTTTCCCTGTGATACTTATCATGTCACTGGTTTTGAGAGGTGAACTTAAACCAACAAATCTTAAAGACTACTTTTCACTAGTATTTTATAGTCGCTACTAAAGGAGTTGGAACAAGGAGTAGACCTAGTTCACCTTTACATCTCGGTGTTTCAGACCTAGAGTAGATATTGAAAACAACTAGGAAAATAAGAAGGTCTCAGTCATCACCAGCCCTATGTAAGCCTGATCAGTTAGATATTTCATCACCTTTTTTTGTTTTGAAGGGAGAAGAACAAGATTCATCCTGGTTCAAGCCTACAATCCCTGCTAGTAATTTTCAAGTTTTCACTGATCCTCAATATTTCAAGCAAGCAAAGACAATATCTCCTGGAAAAATTCCTTTATTTCATCTCAAAGTTGGTAAAAATCCATTTCAGCCAAGTTCTAGTCAAGTCTTTCCATCACCTGAACCATTTAACTTAAAGATGGTAGCCCAAAATCAGCCATTAGAAATGATGGAACAAATGGTGGTAGCTAGGTATGCACCTTTAGTTTTTCCTCAGCCTTTGAATGCACTTCTTGGAGGTGATTACCAAAAATACCTGCCTAGGTTTAATGGACAAGGTGAGACCATAGCTGAGGAGAATTGGGATTCCTTTCTCAGCTATGCTGATGATCAGAATATTGAGACCAAGGATGTGTGGATGAGGATGTTTGTATAGATTCTTGATGGAGAAGTCAGAAAATTGTTCAGGGAATTTCCTGCAAATTCTATCACTATCATAGAAGAGCTTCAGGACCTTTTCATGAGACAATGGGGTGATACTAAGGATCACACATATTAAATTATTGAGTTTGGTACCCTTAGGATAAATAAGGATGAAACCATAGCTGATTTTTCGAAGAAATTTAATAAAATGTATGGCAGAATTCCTGCAGAGATAAAACCTTCAGAAACATCTGCAAAACTCACATATGCCAGTGCTTTTGATCATGAATTTTCCCTACTTTTAATTGAAAGAAGAACTGCTACTTTACTAAACATGCAGGATGCAGCATTAGAAGTGGAGTCTAATATATTAGCTTCTAATAGATTGAAGGGAAATACAGCTCAGTAGATATATGACAGAAAGGGAAAGAAAGAGGCAGCTCCAGGGGTTTCAAAATGCCACTTTGCAGAAGGTAAAATTGATGAGATGGCCAAGATAGTTAAGATCCTGATAGCAAAATTAAACAAGTTGGAACTAGAGAATAATACAAACAAACATGTTCAAGAGGGTGATAGAAACCCTAATAATAAAAACCAATTCAGAAGACAGTTTGCACCTCGTTTCATTCCTAGAGAGAGAAGAAACAACGATATACAACGAGAAAGGAGAGAAACTAAATATCAAAAAGTACCACCACTACTCCAAAATAATGTAGTTGATGAAGAAGAAAATGAAGAGGAAGTGCTCTTTGAGGATACAGATCAGGATATAAATTATTTTGGGGAACAATTGAGTAAAGGTTTTGTGACTGAATAAGATTTTTTAAACTCAGAATATTATGATGCTAATTTGTTTGAAATAGAAAATGATTTGAATCTTGAAGTGACTACTGTAACTATTGATACATATCAAATTGAGCCAAAGAAAACTTTAAATTTGAGGTTAGCTCCAAAGCAAGTAGTTCAAAATCCTAAGAAAAAGGTAGTCTTCCCTCCTAAACAACAGTCTCATCCTGTGTTGGAGAAAAAACAAAATCAGGATAAACAAAAGAAGAATGTGGAAGTTTAAAAGGTAAATAAAAGTGTGCAGAATTTTAACCTAGGAAATGAATTAGGCAAAATCAATATCCCTATGCCTTTCACTGAGTTAATGAAGAATCCTTCTTACAAAAATTCAGTTCTGAAAAAGATTGGTTCAGCAAACAATCAACCTCTCTTGGATACAGTGAATTTACAAGAAGAAATCCCTAAAACCTTTATTGGATCAACTCTGGAAGAAAAAACTGAAAATGAAGCAGGTTCATCACCTCCTTTTTACATCACACTAACTATCCATGAACAAATGATACATAACTGTCTTTTGGATTCAGGAGCATCACATAACCTAATGCCAAAAGCTGTCACGGAGGCTCTAAGTTTGAGTATAACAAAACTCTATCATGATTTGTATGATTTTGATTCACGAGCTGTAAAATGTTTAGGAGTGATTAAAGATATAGTTGTTAGTTTGGCTCAGCTACCAATGAAGAGTGTGATTATGGATGTGGTAGTAGCAGACATTACACCTAAGTTTGGACTACTCCTCTCTAGATCTTGGGGAAAGAAGGTTGGTGGGACCCTACAAATGGATTTAACATATGCCACCATTCCTATATTTGGAGGAGAAAATAGAAGGTTCTATAGAGAGTTACAATTTTCCTATATTGTGACAGATGACAAGAACTCCACAAATCATCCCTTGTATGCTGTTGACAAGGATTTGGATACTTGTATGTTGCATTTTAGTGATGATGATAATACTGTTGTTTTGTTACATGTTGAAAAACAAAATCCAGTTAAATGCACTAGGGAACAAGAAGATGAACTTTGGCAATTATACTTTGATCGATCATCATGTAAAGAGCGTGCTGGAGCAAGGGTTCTTTTAATATATCCTAGTGGTGAAACAGTAAAGTTAATGTATAAATTGGAATTTATTGCCACAAATAATACTGTCGAATATGAATCCTTGTTGTTAGGTTTGAAAGCTGCAAAATATTTAGGCATTCAGCAGATTTATGTATATGGCGACTCTGAGTTGGTTGTTCAGCAGGTGAGGAACATCTATCAAGTAAAACAAAATTTGCTGAAAGTGTACCGTAATGAAGTATGGGATATGATAGACAATTATTTTGTGGCTTTTAATATCACTTATATTCCTAGGTATCATAATCAAACTACTGATTCCCTTACCCTAGCAACCACACATTTCAGGATTCCCAAAACAACACAGCTAAAGTATCCTATTGAGTTTAGGTACAGACCTTCTGTGCCTGACCATGTAAAGCAGTGGAAATTTTCTGAATATGGCATTGAAATAAAAAGGTTCTTGGAGCTGACAGGTGAGTTTTCCATTTCCATGATTGATCAAGAACAAGATGATGAGGATGAAGAGTTTGAAGGTGTTGCAGAAATTGAGATTGCAGGTCACAAGATCATTGAACTTAAAACTAATTTCATTCCTAAAGGATTGGTGCCTTTAGAAAGAATATTTTCAAAAGATGATGCACCTTTAAAACATGTTGTACAATCTTCAGAAGAAAATGTAGTAGACTATAATATTGGCACTCCTAAACATCCTAGAATGGTGAATATTTCGAAAACACTCACAACATAGCAGAGAAATAGGTACATCAAGTTATTAAAAGAGTATGTTGATGTTTTTGCATGGACATATCAAGATTTGAAGACATATGATACTGGTATTATACAGCATAAAGTTCCTTTAAAACCAAATGTTAAAAGTTTCAGACAGAAATTAAGGAGGATAAATCCAGCTTTGATCCCTGTGATAGAAAAAGAGGTGAAAAAGTTATTAGATTCCAAGATTATTGTTCCCCTCAGATATTCTTCATGGGTGGCCAATTTAGTTCCTGACAGGAAAAACAATGGTGAAATTAGACTCTGTGTTGATTTTCAAAATCTGAATAGGTCTTCATTAAAAGATAATTACCCTTTGCCCAAAATAGAACAAATATTGCAGAAGTAGTTGGTGCACAAAGAATTTCTATGGTTGATGGATTTTCAGGATATAATCAAATTGCCATGCATCCTATTGACAGAGAAAAAACAACTTTTATTACACCTTTGGGTACGTTCATGTATGAGAAAATTCCTTTTGGACTAATCAATGCAGGAGCTAGTTTTCAAATAGATATGGACATAGACTTTGTAGGGGAAAGAGATAAGTTTGTAGTGATTTACTTCGATGATATTATAGTCTTTTCACAATCAGATGATGAACATCTAAACCACTTAAAATAGACTTTTTTGAAATGTAGAAAATATGGTTTATCTCTCAATCCAAATAAATCACATTTTGTTGTACAAGAAGGTAAATTACTGGGTCATTTAGTTTCAGCTGATGGCATAAGGTGTAACATCCCCGACCCTTTGACCGGCGAAGAGGACGTTAATATACGTCAAATCATCCAGGCATATATCCCCATGAACATGAAGATACATGCATATAGTGCTAAAGCATGATACTTAAAAACATAAAACACATTACGATTCATAATCATTCACATACACAACGGAAGAAAAACATATCAATCAACATTCATGCATATATAGATCAGCATTTAATATGTATATCATAATTCATTAAGGGTAATTATATAATTGCAGACACAAGTTAAGAAAGAGTACTTATCTTTATAGAGAAGTTGTTCTGCAACCAACTACATTGTTGCAACGTTCCACCCAACCATAGGCCTACATACTCTTTAATCTCTCAGCAACGCTTCCACCCCCAAGTCGAGCATGATTCCCCAAGGAACAAGGAACTAAACAGACTTACACATAGCCAAGGATAACAACACCACAAGGGTACACAATTCAGCTAAGCCAACACTGTTGGGTTTATCAGGTGAACAACAGATCATCCAAGCCAACAAAGTTGGGTTTATCAGCCCATCTATGAGCTCGGAAAGGCTAATGCTAATTTGGTGAGCTCACAGAAGAGCTATAAATACTGACACCAGAGCCATCCTAGCTTCTAGAACAATTACACAAACCCAACACAAGGAAGTCAGTCCCTTCTCTGCAACACAGTTTCTCAAACCCTGATCTTCCCTCCAGTGCTCTTCAGTGGTTATGGAGAAGAAAGATAGCTCAGAAGCTTTTTCTATGTGGTTCTCAATCCCCTAGGTTTATCAAGCACCTCAAGCCCTCCTTCACCCGTCGAAAGAAGTCTGAGGAAAATCCACTGCATGAAAGCAGCCAAACAGTTATTCAACCTTTACAGGGGAAAAACACTGTCAATCCATTGTGGCAAACAGCAGCCCACAACAACTATGAACCCACGGCAAATCCTCAAGGAAACCGCTAGAGAAATTTACACAAATAGCAATGGAAAAGGAAAATGATTCTCAGTTTTTGTGTGAGGGGAAAAAGACACAACCAAAATGAAAATGTGGATTAAAATTATGGTCACGAACCAACAATAGAGTAGCAGTCTTCGGCTCATGATTCAATGATGGAAATGACAGAACATTATTCAGCCTGGTAATCGTGGAAAAATACACAAACCCTGCATGAACAGAGGAAAGCAAATGCTCCGCAAGCCTTAAAATTCAGGAGGCAAAACTAGCAGGATTGCAAGCCAACAATTGGTGGGAAAGATGCACTCTCTGCATGAATGGGAAGAAAATTTTCCCAGATAGGAGGGGAAGAATCTCTCTGAAATACAAAGTAGTGTAAGAGTAATGGTGAACCCCCATCAATGGAATCGTTTCTCCTTTTAACTCAACCCGCGGGAAGGTGGAGAACAAACAGACTCTCGGTCCTTATCCCTAGTGGGCAGACAATCCACCACCACAAAAGCACATCATGGAGAGCGAGAGCAAGCATGGGCGTAGTGGTGGTTTTTCATGTCATCTCATCGCTGCTCCCACTAACAACAAAAAATTAAGGTGGTTTAAGGAGACAAAGAGAGTGGTGACACATGGCTTTTCCCCTCCATGGGTCAAGATTTAGCTTTCCCCCTTTTACCCTTAGGAATCATACCATTTCTCAATTTAGTTGTTGTGATAATAGCTGGTTGGTTTTTTAATTAAAATGCATGTTTACATGATGCCACATTTAATATATGCCATATGTCCTGATATACCATCGGTGACCATTCCAAATCAGAAACACAACATAACTAAATCTATGGTGGGGCCTTGGCATTTAACTCTGCACCAAGATCATTTACAATATATGTATCATATATACTAAATGCAAGAGGGGTCAAAATCGGGGTGTTACATTCCCCTCTCCCTTCAATAGCACTGTCCTCAGTGCTTTACAAAATTTGAACAAAATGATACACTGGTAATGCCTCAGTGTTCCACAGAATTGAACAAAAAAGGATGTGCCAATTGCATGGCATCCTCCAGCTCCCACATAGCCTCTTCAGGTCCGCAGTCCTCCCATTGCACCTTTACCTACCCTATGGCTTGGTTCTGGAGCATTGTGACCTTCCTGTCGAGCATACGCATTGGCTCGATTTGGAACTCTCCCTCAGGTTCCACCTGAATCACATCGCAATTTATCACATGGTTAGGATCATGTACATATTTCTTAAGTAAAGAAACATGAAAAACATTATGAGCTCTAGTACTGGCAGGCAATCCAATTCTATATGCAACATGCCCTATTCTTTCAAGCACTTCAAACGACCCACAATATCTAGGTGACAACTTGGCACAATTTCCAACCTTCAAGGAACTTTTCTTTGCTTTCACTCTGAGGTAAACATGATCCCCAACATTGAACTCTATGTTCATCCTATGCTTATCTGCATAGCTTTTTTGTCTGTCATGTGCTGCTTTCAAATTCTGCCTAATCTTTACAACCTCTTGCTCCATTTCCTTGAGCAATTATGGTCTAAGCACAACTTTGTTCACTGGGTTGTCCCAAGTCACTGGTGTCCTGCACCTTCTTCCATACAAAGCTTCATATGGACTCATCCCTAAGGATGCCTACTGTCCATTGTTGTAAGAAAACTCTACCAAGTGTAAGTAATAATCCCACTTGGTTGGTTTTCCCATCACATACATGGGAAGCATGTCTTCAAGCACCTGATTCACTCTTTCTGTCTGCCCATCTGTCTGAGGATGGTATGCAATGTTGAAGTTTAACTTTGTACCCAAATCTGCAAACAAACCCTTCCAAAAATTGGAAGTGAACTGGACATCTCTATCAAAAATTATTGCCTTCGGCAATCCATGCAATTTGAAAATCTCCTCCATGAAAATCTTTGCAATGTCATCAGTTTTGTGCATAGACTTCATTGGCATAAAATGTGCTGCTTTAGTCAACTTGTCTACTACAACCATGATGGAATGATGTTGTCTCCAAGTCATTGACAATCCTGTAATAAAATCCATGGAAATAACTTCCCATTTCCATTCCAGAAATGGAAAGGGCTGCAACAAACCTGCTGGATGTTGATGCTCAACCTTTACCTATTAACATTTCATGCACCTTGAAATATATTCAGCCATCTCCTTTTTCATACCTGGCCAAAAGTACTACTTTCTAGCTGTAGCAATTGTCTTCTGGTATCCTGGGTGACAAGAATATGGAGCTTGATGGATTTCATTCATAACAATTCTCCTCAAATATGTTACATTCGGAATATAAATTCTGCCTTTAAAAGTGAGAAGTCCATCTTCTTCCAAGTTATATCCCTCATACCTCTTCTCAAGACTTTGTTACTGCAATTTGTCTTTTACCTACTCATACAATTCATCTCCGGCAACATGATTCACAATCTGCTACCTCAATTTGGATTGGAAAATACTAAAAGATGCCACATGCATTTCCTGTACCTTCTTGTTGAGTGCATCAACTACCTCGTTTTCTTTTCCTTTTATTTGCTTGATTTCAAAATCGAACTCACATAAAAATTCTAGCCATCTTGCTTTCCTAGCATTTAGAGTAGGCTGATCAAACAAATACTTCAGTCCATTGTGATATGTTTAGAGCTCAAATCTTCTAACCATTAAGTAATGTCTCCACATCTTGAGAGCATGTACTATTGCTGCAAGCTAGAGATCATGAATGGCATAGTTCTTCTCATGCTCCTTCAACTTTCTTGACTCATAACATACCACATGGTTATCTTGCATAAGGACTCCTCCAAGCCCTTGTCTGCATGCATCGGTACATACAACAAAATCCTTTTATGGGTCTGCAACTTTCAATACTGGTGCACTGGTGAGAAGATTCTTCAACCACTAGAAGCTTTCCTCACACTTCGAAGTCCATTCAAACTTTACTCCCTTCTTTTGCAAAGAGGTGATGGCATGTGCAACCTTTGAAAATGATTCAATGAATCTACTATAGTATCCTACAAGTCCCATAAAACATCTTACATCCATCACATTTCTTGGAGTAGGCCAATTCATAATGGCTTTGATCTTCTCAAGGTCTACTGATATACCCTCTTTTGAGATAATGTGACCCAAATACTGAATTCTATCCCTGTAGAAGTTACACTTGCTTAGTTTTGCATACAACTGATGTTCACTGAGCACTTGTAGTGTCAATCTCAAATGCTCTTCGTGCTCTTCCTCATTCTTAGAATAAACAAGAATGTCATCAAGGAAAACAAGAACAAACTTGTCCAAATACTTATTGAGTTCACTATTCATAAGGCACATAAATGTAGCCGGTGCATTTGTGAGACCAAATGGTACAACAACAAACTCATAATGTCCATACCTTGTCCTGAAGGTTGTCTTATGAATGTCTTCATCCTTGATTCTCACTTGATGGTAACAAGACCTCAAGTCAATCTTGGAAAATACCTTTGCTCCTCTCATTTGGTCAAAGAGGTCATCAATCCTAGGAAAAGGATATTTATTCTTCGTAGTAAATTTGTTCAACTGCCTGTAATCAATACATAACCTGAGTGTACCATCTTTTTTTTTCACAAACAGAACCGGTGCTCCCTAAGGAGACACACTCAGTCGGATATACATCTTTTCCAACAACTCTTGCAGTTGCATCTTTAACTCTAGCATCTCTGGTGTACTCATCCTGTAGGGTGTCTTGGACACTGGTGCTACTCTTGGAAAATTTCAATGGTGAAATCAATGTCCCTCTATGAAGGAAGCCCTGGAATCTCATCAAGAAACACATCCTTAAATTCCTGTAACACTTGATAGTCCTCCAACCTAGGAGTCTCATCTCCTATTGGTTCCATAATATGAGCTACATACAACTGGAAACCTTTCCTACAGAACTTCTTCAACTGCATTGCTGAAGCTTGTCTTATTGAAATGACCTTTGGAATACCCTTCACAACTACCAAGTTTCCTTCTTCATCCATGCATTCAAAAGTCTTGTTATAACAGTCAAGCTTCACTTGGTGAGCTTCTAACCAATCCATTCCAATGAGAACATCATAGGAACCAAGTGGTAGAACATTCAGAACTACACAAGTGATCAATTCATCCATAACCAATGGACATTTCTCTACCAATTCACTGACTTTTCTCTTAGTCCCAGTGGCAAGCTGAACCATCCAAGGTCTCCTATGCTTGACCTTTTTTAAAGCACAATTCTCCACTACTCTAGGAGTGATATAAATATGATTAGAACCAAGTTCAATTAAAATAGAAACATATTGTTCAACAATCTTACCTGCAACTTCAACCATAGTTGACTGATGATCTGCTTGGCGGTCCTCCAGTGCTGCATAAATTCTAGGGACTTCCCTTGCTACTTGACCCACTATTTCTGCTTCCTAAATGTTATAGGTTGGCCTTGCACTTTCATTCTCAAGTGGACAATATCTACTCAAGTGAGGTCCTTCACATTTCCAACATTTGAGTGGACCTTTATTCAGATGTGGCTCTTTAGGATTTCCACCTGTCACTCCAACGGGATTACTCGCAGCTTGGGATGGTTGCTTATGTTGATTCTTGAATCTAGAAGGTTTGAAACATTTCTTTCTTTGGTCAAACTTTTCATTCTTCTTGTCCTTCCATGCCTTATGGTAATCAGGTTTACTTTTGATTTTCTCATAGCAATATTTAGCCTTCCTTATTTATTCTTTGAGAGTTCTCGGCTCATAGAACTCAATTCTATCTTTGTAAGCTTGTGGAAATCCACTTAGAAACCGCTAGATCTTTACCTGTTCATCTCTAATGTATCAAACATACCTCAACAATTCCAAAAATTTATTTTCATATTCATCCATGGTTTGTTGTCCCAATCTCAGCTCATGGAATTCCTTAATCTTATCATCATAATATCTGTCAGAGAGGTATTTGTGCCTGAAATACTTCTTGAACTGTTTCCACTTCAGTTTCCTTTCACTGATCATCTACCTGCTTGAAGTGTCCCCACCAAATGGATGCCCTTCCATTCATATTAAATATGGCAACTCCTGCCTTCATGTTTTCTGAATAGTCTTGCACTTGAAAGTACTTCTTTATCCCAAGAAGCCAAGCCTCAGCTTCTTCTCACCATCAAATGTAGGGGGTTTAGCTTTACTAAAATCATCTCGAGAGCGATCCCTATTGTGCCTTCTTCTTTTCTTTTCATGAGAAGATGAACTTGTATCTCCATTGGATTCTTCAGAGTCAGAAGATCCACTGGAAGTCTTTCCTCTTCTCCTAGTGCTGCTCTTACTACCTTCTGGCTTTGATGTACCCCGTCTAGAATCTATCTTTTTCTGCAAGTCTATCAAGCTTTCCAATATGGCAGCATTCAACTGATTTTTTTCTTCTTGGGCTTTAACCAAGCTTCTCATGGTTTCTTCAAGCTCGAAAGGTGTCCCCCGGAATCTCCTTCCATTAGATTCTACGTCATCAATTATATTACGAACATTTTCTCCCATGGCATCTTTTGCTCGCTCGTAAGAATCCTGAGCATCATACCCATCATGGGTTCTTATGACTGAACCACCTCTTGCCTTACCACACTGTTCTTTCTGGAGTACTCCTCTTGGGAATTATCTATAATTCTGCAAATGTGTTAGTAGCAAACTGTCAGATGCATAACATTAATATAAATCAAACTACTTACCTTTTTCATTGAAAATTTTACAAAACAACATTTATGCTAAAACAAATAATTTTCTCTATTTCTTTTCATCCCCATGACCACGGACAGTCCGCTGAATCTACTGAAAATCGACTAAAAGACAATTGAAAATTACTCAAAAATTCACTGAGAAATGCCTTCGAAAAGCTCAAATTTCCTTGGGCCCTAATAGGACCTCTTGTTAGCTATTTTTCCAACATTGTGGGGGTCAAAAGCACTAACTTATCGACGGTATGTTGCTTGTTCTCCTTTCAACGTTTCGGCGGTGAAACAACTAAGCTCCCGATCTGTATCGGCAAGCGGACCAACTGCTCATTGGGCACACAGTTGCTTGAGTAGCTGCAATGGCAAAAATAATCTTACTATGATCTCCATTGCAACCTGACTATGCTTTCGATCGGCAATCCAATTACCAACAGGATTTTCATGCTTTTATAATCCTCAAAGTTTTCCCTCTAATCAGGTCTCTTCCCCACTGACTCCTCGGCGTTTCAGCGGTTGAAGCTTCCAAGTTCTTCTGCCATATCGATGAGTTTCTCGTCTAATTCCCTTTGTCGTATCAGTGCATAATTGGTTAACGTTCTTAACATTAATGATGATGGTGTATATTCTCCATGTTGCGTTGGTGGCCGGGTGCCCTATGCATCAGACAGTTAGTCCTTTTGGCTTCCACAATGGCGGACCACGATCCAACCAATTCTCCCATAGATCCTAACTTTATCAGTGGTTGGAGCCTCTAGAAGCCACTGCATCGGTGCTCAGATGCACTAGACATCGGGTGGTTAGTCTCTTCAATCTCCGCAATGGTGTATGTTTGATCAACAATTTTTATCCATCATGCTCATTAGTGACGGAATCACCTAAGCATCGACGATGTCATCCACTAACCATCACCGATGGATGATGATTCCATGACTTAGAAAAATTTTGAAAAACATTTTTCTCTTTTACTTTCACTTTCTTCTGCTGCGTCGGTTGTCGGAACAGCTAGCAATTGCTGCATTGGATGGCTAGTTCCCTAGTCACCCGCAACGATGACAAGCCATTCAACTAATTACTTCCGCTGACGAAGAATACCGCTAATATTTTTCGATTGGTGAGTTGAAGCACATAATCATTGGGATTCAAAACCCTTCCTCATCGGAAGACTAGTGCTCTAGGATTCCACAACGGCGGGCGCAGGATCTACTAATGTCTCCTCAAGCCGATGATTTCGTTACTTAGGGAAAATTTCAAAAAAAATTCCGCTGTCGGGAAGTCTTTTATCCGCGGCATCGGTGGTCGAAGGATCTATCCGTCAAAGGGATAGTCCTCTAGTATTCCACAATGATGGATGCATCATCAGCTAATCTCCGCCACATCGGATGTCAAATCAACTATCCATCGAGTGGCCTTCCCACTAAGTGATCTGATGGGCCGATAGTTTTGTCACTTAGAAAATTTTGAAGTTGAGGTTTTTCTCTCACAATTTTTTGATTGCTGCTGGGTAGAAGGTAATCCTGCTTCTTCTATCTGATCTGTCATGGCCCATTCAGGCCCATGTTGTAACAAGAGCTCCGATACCACACTATAACGTCCTCGACCCTCTGACTGGCGAAGAGGATGCTACTATACGTCAAAACATCCAAGGATCTAGCCCCATGAACATGAAGATACATGCATATAGTGCTAAAGCATGATACTTAAAATCATAAAACACATTACGATTCATAATCATTCATATACACAACGAAAGCAAACATATCATCAACACTCATGCATATAAAAATCAACATTTAACATGTATAACATCGTTCATCAATGGTAATTATAATTGCAGATACAAGTTAGGCAATATTACGTATCTTATGAAGAACTTGTTCCGCAACCAGCTACATCGCTGCAATGTTCCACCCAACCATAGGCCCGCGTGCTCTTTAATCTCTCAAAAATGCTGCCAACCCTGAGTTGAGCATGATTCCCCAAGGAATAAGGAACTAAACAGACTTACACATAGCCATGGATGACAACACCACAAGGGTACATAGTTCAGCCAACCCAACACAGTTGGGTTTATCAGGCGAACAGTCGATCAGCCAAGCCAACAAAGTTGGGTTTATCAGGCCATCCAGGAGCTGGGAGAGACTAATTCTAAGCTGGTGATCCCATGGGAGAGCTACAAACACCAACACTAGAACCAACCTGGCTTCTAGAACACCCACACACACCCAACACAAGGATTCAGCCCTTTCTCTGCAACGCAGTCCCTCATACCTTGATCTCCCTTCTAGTGCTATTCAGGGGTTATGGAGAAGAAATCCAACTCATTAGCTCTGTTTGTGTGGTTCTCAGTCCACCAGGTTTATCAAGCACCTCAGACCCTCATTCACCACTTTGATGCAGTCTGAGGACAAAACCACTGCATGCAAGAAGCCAAACAACTATTCAAGCTTCTAGAGGGAAAAACATAGTCAATCCATTACGGCAAACAAAATCCCACAACAACTATGAATCCACAGCAATTTCTCAATGTAATCGTGGCCAAACAATACTCAACACACACACATGAACCCACAACAATTTCTCAATGCAAATGCTGCAGTAGTTGCACGGGAAGAATATGGGGAAAAGGGCACATCCCAACAGTCCTAATTCGACGTTGAATCATAGCAGTCTACAACACTTTCCACATGGTATAGGAAAATAAACGGTCAGCAATGCATGGAGGAAGCTGCCGAAACAATGATCAGTGAGGAAAATCACAATAAACTCCAGCTCCCGATCCCCTGTCAAGGATGAAAATAATACACAGGATTATAATGCATGGGGAGGAAAAGGAATCCATTCTCTACATGAGTGGAGGATGAACACACACTAGCAGACCAGTAATCACGTGAGAGTCATGAGGTGAACCCCAAACGATCGGAATGTACAACTTTTTAACTCATCCCCATGAGGAAACTGAACAGACCCCACGATCTAGTTAGCGAGCAGACCAACTGATACATCATGGAGGGAGTGTGAGCAAGCATGGGCATTGTTTTCCTGCCATCCCATCACTACCCCAACTAACAAGGGAATAAATCAGGATGGTGTGACACAAGGATTTTCCCCCCATGGATCAAGATTTAGCTTTCCCCCTCTTACCCTTAGTAACCATGCCCCTTCTCAATTTAGTTGCTCTGAACATAGCTGGTTGGTTTATTTAATTAAAATGAGTGTTTACATGATGCCACATTTAATATATGGCGTATGTCCCGATATACCATCGGTGACCATTCCAAACCAGAAACACAACATAACCAAATCTATGGTGGGGCCTTGGCCTTTAGCTCCGCACCAAGATCATTTACAATATATGTATCATATATACTAAATGCAAGTGGGGTCAAAACTGGGGTGTTACATAAGGATTGATCTGGAAAGGGTGAAAGCAATACTGAAGATAATTTTACCAAAGAGAAAGAAGGATGTACAATCCTTTATTGGTAAAATCAATTTTCTGCGTTGGTTTATACCAAATTTTGCTAAAATCATGAAACAGATTACAATCATGTTAAGGAAACATCAGGAGGTCAAATGGACTGCAAAAGAAAAAAATTGATTTAAAAATATTGATGTGGCTCTTACAGAAGCTCCAGTGTTAGTAAGCCATGATTTTACAAAGGAATTTTTAACTTTTTCTTTTGCATCTGAAGATACATTGGCTGTTGTTTTATTACAGAAGAATAAGGATGGTCTTGAACAACCAATTTCATTTTTCAGCAAGACTCTTAGAGACTCGGAGCTAAAATAAAGCACCTTTGAGATGCAGGCTTACTCACTCATAAAAGCTTTGAAGTTCTTCAGAATTTATGTTTTACATTGGAAGGTTATTGCTTATGTACCTAGTGTTGCCATCGAGGATGTTCTGAATCAGCTTGACAGTGAGGGAAAAAGAGGAAAGTGGATTGCAAAAATTATGGAATATGATGTCAAAATTTGACCTACAAAGCTAGTAAAGGGACAAGGTTTAGCTAAACTGCTAGCTGATTCAAATTGCCAAGCTTTAGGTCTACATCTCTTGTCAAAACAACCAGCACAGGAAGAAAGTCAAGCAGAGATGGACAAAGAGAAGATTATGAATCACTCTTCAGCATCTACATGGTATGTAGATATTGTATATTTTCTTTTGTACTTGCAATGTCCAGAGCACTTAGACAAGAAAGCTGTTAGGTATTTCAAGTTGAAAACCAATAAATATTGTTTGGTAGAACAACAACTGTTTTGGAAAGATCCAGGGGGTATTCTACTTAGATGTTTAGATAAACCTGAAATTGAAGGATTAATTTATGAATCTCATGAAGGTGCTTGTGGAGGAAATAAGTATTGGAAGGAAACAACGTATAAAATTCTAAGAGTTGGATACTATTGGCCTTCTTTATTCTCAGATGTATATCAGCATGTAAGAGCATGTATCGCTTATCAGAAGTTTGCTGGTAAACAAAAGTTGTTGTCATTACCATTAAAACCAATTGCAGTTAATGCCCCCTTTCAGCAATGGGGTTTGGACTTCATAGGAGAGATAAATCCATCTTCCTCAGGACAACATAAGTGGATTTTGACTGCTACATATTTATTTACTAAAAGGGTGGAAGCTATTCCCACAAAGAATGCAACAGATAATGTAATCATAGATTTTATTGAAGAGAATATTCTTAATAGATTTGGATGTCCTCAACAATTATTAACTGATAATGCAAAAGATTTTAAATCTAATGATATAGGGGCATTTTGTGAAACGAATGGGATCATGTTGAAACACTCAACACCCTATTATCCTCAGGGGAATGGGTTAGCTGAGTCATCTAATCAGAATATTATTTAGAGTATCAGGAAAATATTGAAGAAGAATAAATGATCATGGAATTCTATGTTGAAATATGCATTATGTGTAGACATAATAATAGTTAAAAAAGTAATTGGAACCTCTCCTTTCCAATTTGTATATGGTACTGATGCAGTTTTTCCTGTTCATTTGGGTATCCCAGTGATGGATTTTTTTCAGGATTTTCAGGAAGAACCTAATGATATGCAAAGAAGAATTAATGCAATGATAGAGTTATAGCAGAAACAAGAAAAAGTGGAAGAAAAGGCTCAGCTGTATAGGTTGAAGATGAAAGAAAGATTTGATAGGAAGATCAAAGATAACACTTTTTCAGTGGGAGATATGGTCTTGAGATGGGCTGCTATGAAGGAGAAAAAAGAAAAGCATGGCAAGTTTGATAACCTTTGGTTTGGTCCTTTCATAGTATCAAAGATTCTAGAAAACAATACTTTTGTACTACAGTCCATGGAGGGTGAGGAATTGTCCAATCCAGTTAATGGATGATCTCTCAATCATTTTTACAGTTTTTGAGATGGATACTGGAAATTCATTGTATATACCAGTGTGAATAGCAGAATAAGAACTCCATAAACAAATGGAAATTTTGTAGACTAGTAGGTAGCAGCACAAAAGGCACTAGTCTACAGGTTCTTGAAGCCTCACAGGGAGGACTTCATCTCGTAGCAGGAGCCAGATGTTAGGTTATGTTTTTTATTTTTATATTTTAATATATTTGTTTATATTTTGAAGCTTGGTTTTATGCATTACTCCTAGAAAATTTTGTTGCTTAGGATAATTTGAGTCTTTTTCTTTTAAATTTCATGATTATTTGTTTTCTTAGCCTTATTTTTGAAAATATCGATTTAATTTTATAAGTTAGAGGGCTTATAGTATGCTTATATGGAGTAAAAAGTCTAAAAAATAGCATAAAATATTAATTAGGACTCCTAAACCAAGTTTAAACCTTTATCATTAGCTTAATTTTTGCAAATCATTAACCTAGACTTTCTTGTAGCACAAGCCAAAAACAAATGCATAGAGGTGCTACAAGAAAGTCACACAAGTTAAAAATCATCATTTCTGGATGAATTTTCTTCAATATTTTCACACAAAGGATGTTAATCATAGTGGGTGATGGATTTGATATGTTTTTATTGTAGATTAATCACCGTGACAGGTGTGAAGACCATCATGAGGGAAAATCGTGGTGGTTTCTTGCAGAGGTGATGCAATAATGATAACAGACCATAATGAGACCAAGGCATTCAGAATCACATTTTCCTTGAAATACATGTAGAGCAAGCGAAGGTTGTGGAAAAAAATCAGCACTTGGTAATTGGAATTTCAAAACAGAGCGAAAATTAGGGCATTCACGAGCGGTCGTCTAGAGCTGTCAAAGCGGTCAAAGAAAATAGAAGCATGCAATTCGACACCTGACAGTTAAGAGAACAACATTGTAGCAGTTGGATTAATCATTTAAACAGGTAGTTTGTGAACCATTACTAAGGTTCATTAATTTGGGGTTTTTCAAAACAAAAGACTAATGACAGAATTGAGGGCATATTATTAGTTTTTAAGCCTAATTAATGCTAAAATGATGAATTTTAAGTCAATGGGTTTAAGGTGTTTATCAGTTAAATGAGAGAACTCAGTTTATGGTTTTTGGGTTCCCCTATACAGTATTAACTGTTACTTTATCAAAATTTGAAGACAGTTAGAGTGTGTTTTATTGATAGAAGTTGTTTCACAGTATTTCAAAATGAAAAAGAGTGGTAAGACTAATAGGGAAGAACCCTGAGATTTAAGCTAGGTCCGGAACTTTCCAGATTCTGCACAATTGTTTGCAAACGCAGGGTGGTTAGAATTCTTTGAAAAAATTGAAGGTCGTCACTCATAGGTTTCTTACAAGTTCGCTTAATGTTTAGAAAATGATGAAGTGTCTTTTGATACCTTGAAGTTCAAATTAACCAGGGAGTTACTAGCAGAGGAAACAGGAATTTTGGATGAGGGAGAATTTTGGTTCAAAAAGGTGCCCTTCACTTTTGATGCTTAGAGATATCTACTTCTAGGTGTAGTAGCAGATTGGGGAAAGGGAGTACCCATTCAAAAGTTTAAACCTAAGTGGATTGAGCCTATCAAGATCTTACGAAGCTACATTACCTGTGAGGGGAGATTTGCCTTTGTGTTTAAGTATCATTTTAGATTCCTTCAACATCTCAGTCATGAATAAAAACTGAATCTCCCCTTCTTCTTTTTGAAAAGTTTACAGAAGATGTCGAGTAGGGTGAAAGAGCATCAAGATCATAAAAAACAATCAGTTTTTTAGAAAACTGATTTTGGTCATAAAACTCATGGACTCATAAAAATCATCATAAGTACTGTATTGTAGAAAAGAGAAAAGACATGGGAACACTTCTTATTTTGGTCAGGTTTCAAAACTGAGGAGGAATACTATCATAAGAGATAGGTAGATAAGGGTCAAACTTTGATTAAGAAACTTAGAAAGAAAGTCATAGTCCAAGATGAAGAAGCTGGTGAACCTGGAAAATCTTCGAATCAGGAAGATGAGAACATTGAACTTGGACAACCAATTAATGTTGAGGAAAGCGGTGTTTCAAACTTAGAGATGAAGGAATCTGAGCCAGTTGAAGAAGTTTTACCTATAGAACTAGATCAAGATGTAAAGGAAGATATTAAGGAGAAAAAGCAGAGCCTTATTATAGTACTCTCAGAAGAGGATGAAAATTACTCATCTGGTGAGGCTAGGGTTCCTGCTACTAATGAAGCTAGGGTTTGTACTAAGCAAGCAATTCACACTCATTTTGAAGAGGAAACAGTGTCGAGAAAGAAAATAATGAAGGTTGTTCAATTTGCTTCAGTAACTAACCAAGGAAAGGTTCTAAAAATGTTAGGAGAAGATGGAGCAGTCTGGAGACCTAAGACAAGGCCAAACAATAAGCTTAGGTTAAACATGAAGTAGTTATTGAATCCCTAACTGGCTAAGGAAAAATTTATTGTAATAGAAGATTCACCATCTCAAGAGAAATTGAATGATAGTGAAGATTCCAATAAAGAAGTTATGAAAGGTAAAAAACCAATAGTATCAAAAGATAAATCTGTCTTCACTGATACTAAGATCTCATACATTTTCATGGAGATTTGAAATCAGATGATTCAAGAACAGCAGGAAAATGATGTAAAGAGTTCCTATATGGAGAA
The DNA here is from genome assembly GCA_001517045.1 of Pseudotsuga menziesii. Taxonomy (NCBI): domain Eukaryota; kingdom Viridiplantae; phylum Streptophyta; class Pinopsida; order Pinales; family Pinaceae; genus Pseudotsuga; species Pseudotsuga menziesii. The sequence goes on along the minus strand of LPNX010822581.1, from coordinate 285,757 downwards.
AAGAGAAGTAATTGAAGAAGAATTTCATTGCAATGTTGAAGCTGAGGAACATCCTGAGATTCCTGTGACATCCACAGATTTTAAGAAGGAGGATGAAGAAATCTACAAGAAACTGAAAATCCCATGGACACTATAAGGGATGAAAACAATATCAGGAGATAAATGTATTGATTCTGAAAAGGAAAATCTGTAAAGAAGCATTAAGTAATACAAGCATCAGATCGAATATGTGCATGAAACTAATGATGGATTAGTTACTGCAAACAGGAGACTTAGAGAAGACTTGGAAGAGGTTAACAGTCATTACCAAGAATTGATTGCAGTCTCTAGGGAAGATCTTAAAAGGAAAAGACAAAAATAGAATCAGTTCACAGAGCTAAAGCAAACTATCTAGGAGCCGACATAGTAGAATGAGGAGTTAACAAAGAGGGTTGTAGAGTTGGAAGAAGACCACTTAAAACCTAGAAGGAAAGCTCAGGCCTTGGAGGGAATTACTTTACTAGCTAAAGTAGCCAAAGACTTGTAAATTTAGTTAAGAAGAGAAGTTATTAGTTAGTTTGGAAAGTCATTTTATTTTTGTGTAATGATAGTTTAGATTGAACTATTCGATAGAAGGACTAATAGTAGTTAGGATTCAGTTATGCAACTTTTTTTGAAGGAATAGGATAAACGTAAGTCTGAAAGAAGATAGATGGTTTGATTTTGGCTGACAAGGGGAGGTTACCAGAATTTGTTTATGAGCTAAGTGTAAAGAATCTTATGTGTTTTTGATGAATGAACTATGAAATATATACAACTATTTTCCCTTTAGATTATTGACTAGTTTCATTTCTAATTTGTGTTAATTACTCACTTGGTATATTCATTTCCTTTTTAATATTTTATGCTTGAAATGCTTGCTAAGTATGGTTGAAACTCAGTAATGTGTTTACTCTATTGGATTATGGTTTATATGTTATGCATCTCAGTCATTCAAATGATCATGATTTAGTGTTTGCTTTGGTACTATGAATGTTTTCCCTCTTGTCTTAACACTGTACAACCAAAACCCTAGAACGCCTATTTTATTTAATTGAGTTTGTTGAGATTGTGTTGGCTTGTTCTTCTCTAGTCTGAAAACAAATTCTGGCACAAACAACCTCTTGAAGGAGTTTGATCTAACGTCAAGAGACATAGCCCTGGCCTTTCTTCCCACATTCTTCCTTAATCACATACAGATCTAGCTTTCCAAGTTCCATATCGTCCCCTTCATCCTCCTCCATCTCTTCCATCAACTGCACACCTTCCTCTTCTGGGGTTTTGATCAAGCGTTCCTACTATTCTACTGCATATTTTTCTTTTGTGATGTCCCTATCCTTTTTCTCCCTCCCCAACACCTCAAAGGGGTTTCTGGATCGCTACTCCTTTGTCTCCTGATCCTTTTTTGCATTGGTTCTTCGTTCGCCTTTGCTTATTCATCTATTTTTAACTTGTGTGAACCCATCCGATTCTAAATCTTTTTCCTATCAAAGGTTAGATGCTCTAACCCCGGGGCTTAGTTTGGGGTAGTTCCTCCCAATATGACTATAGTCATGGCAGTGATGACACCATAAGGGGAGTTACTCATCGTCTATGGGATGAATCCATTCCTTGTTTTCCCAATTTAAACTGATTCCTACCGGGAGTTCTCTGGAAAGGTCCATATAGACACAGATTCTGGAAAAGGAGGTATACCTTCAGACCTTAGTCTGTTCTGATACTTTTATGAATTCCCTAAGTGTGTTTCAGATGTCCTTTAGGGTATTTGAATCCCAGTACTCACTTGGAAGTGAGAAGAGGCAGATCCAAACCGGGGCAACCGTCATGTCCTTTGTCTCTGGGTTAAAACGTTCCTTCCATGGACAAAGGTATAACCCAGCCGAGAAGAAGAAATACGGGCCTCCCTCCATGACCCTATCTCTGTCTTTCAGGTTGAAAAAGATAATGGTGAAAAAACCCTTTGATCCTAGATGTAGGTCATAATTCCTTTTAGGGTTCCACACAATGTTTATCCGTTTAACCATATCTTTCTCATTTGGATAGATGCCCACAAATTTCCCGATTAGGGACTTTTCCTTCGATAGTTCGATCTTACCTCTAACCACCTTAGATCTGAATTGAATCACTGGGATGGTAGTGGTCTTCGACAAACATCCCCCCAGGCCTTTCTTCTTTCCTGACCTGGTTCCTGCGTGCCTCCCGATCATGTGCCCCCCTCATCCGGCTTCTCCCTTCCTGGTTTCGATTCTCTTCCCACCAAGATGGGATATCCATAGCCAGCTTTATCCATGGACCTCCGTAGGAGGCCCTGAGCCGATGCCTGCACGCCGACCAGCGCGGCCTAGCCACCCGTTGACCAGCCTCACAAAGGGTAAACCCTAAAAATTGTCCATCCGTTCCCTGCTCTGGAATTTCTTAACAATCTCTTACAGTGGATTATTAGCCCTGGGAAGACTACATCTAATAAAATAATAGCTAAAATAATAAAATAATATTGATTAATTTTCGAGGAAGAAAAGAAAAAAACTACTTTTTTGTTTGTATTTTCGATATATCTTCCCATGTTTTTACTCAAATTTCGATTGGTAGAGCCGGTTGGATGTAGAATTAAATTCCACATCCAACAAGTACTCACTCGACATGCTTTTGATGGACCCTGCTAGAACAAAAACAAGAAATACCTGAAAAAATGTTATGATGACATCATCATCACTTTTTTTCAGGTATTTCTTGTTTTTGTGTTAGCAAGGTTCGTAAAAAGTATGCTGAGTGGGTACTCATTGGATACAGAATTTAACTCTACATGCAACGAGCTCTCCCAATCAAAATTGGAGTACAAACACGGGGAGATATGTCAAAAATGCAAACAAACAAAAAAAGCTTTTTTTATGATACCTATCCCCAAATTTATATTAAAACAAAGTTTAATACCTATACGGTATTTCAAATTTAAAGCAATTTCATTGGCTAACACATGATGACATGGAATTTAAATTAGAGTTAAAAGGCCCATTTTGAGTTGAAATTTCCTCTAATGAACGCTCGATTTTGAGAGAAGAAGAAACAAGGCTGAGAGATATGATAGAAATGTTCAGAATACTTTGAAGGCCATCAAGAAGATTGAGGAAGTTTGTGTTAGCAGGGAGGTTAAATTATGAGAGAACAGGTTTGTCTCATTCTCTTCAAATTTCCTTGTAAAAGAGTCGAGGGATAATAACTAAAAATTAGCTAATTGGTTATCTTCTAGATAACCATATTTTATGTTAACTTCTATTCTACCATTAAATGAAGGAATCAATCTCATGATGACATTACAAGGATAGTGTATTTCTTGGCGTTGGTGAAGTTGGATCTAAAGATAATTGGGGCGAAATTCCTGAAACAAGCCAAAGGATTATAGAAGAACATATTTTTAAGTCCTTAGTTTCACTCTAACATGGCCATCGATATTTTTTTTCATTTTTTCCCATATGTGATTGTGAATTCGCAACTTTGAAGAAAACCTAGTGAAGGAAAATGCAAGGATTGTCCTATGTGGGGTCATGTAAAGGCATGTTAAAGATATTTTAGTAGTGGACAACAACGGCTACAATGAAATCCAGTGATATAACATTCTTAATTCTATTCATTAAATACCAAATATGTGTATATACTACACAATGATCATTATAATATTATTTTTCTATTGTTGTGACAATGCATAAAAGTTCTTTTTTATCAATGATGATTCTCTCTAATCGCAAGCTTCATACCCAAAATTGAAATCATTTGGTGAATCAATTGACAATAAGTTTTTGCATTAAGAGTTTGTGTTTCCCTAAGGATTTATTATGTAACATTTTTAATAGTGCATTGTTTTAGGGTTTTCTATTTGCCGTGATTATTTCTTTTAAAATTGAGTTTGTTGAAATTCTCACATACTTTCCAATGGTTTTCACTATATTGAGTGGTTGTAAAATGTGTCCTAAGATTTTAATCAAAATGAATTTGGTGAGTATAGGAATTGCATTGCTCCTTCAAGAGGGGATGTTTGATTGGTGCGTTATTTGAGTTCTAATTGGTTATGTTGGATTTATTATCATTGAAAATATTTGTTTGTATAGAATGTGATGAATTAACATACAAAAATAATGTTTATCAAGTTACTATAGATACATAATGGCTTACCTTGTAACAGACCTTCAAGTATTTCAAATGCATTTATTTAGTGCAAAAATGAATTGAAGGACTAGTAGAGGGTAAGCCATTATGGATTTATAGTAACTTGATGATCATTAATTTGTATGCTTGAATAGTGCAAAATTTGTTTGAATATCATCATTATCAGGAAATCACAACTTATTAAAGGGTGCTATCTCAATGATAGAGAACCTACCTAATTATAGGCAGGAGGTTGGTGGTTCGATTTCTCCGTACCCTATCATAAATTTGTGACTACAAAAATGACTAAATTCACATATATATGACTATTAGTAGCTAATTTCCCGTATCTAGTCGTATTTAGATTATTCATTAATATGTTATCATCTAGTAGTTTATTTAGTCATTTATTTGATCATTAATTGCTGCAATTAGCGACTAAATCAATGACTAAATTCGTGACTAAATCCATGACTAAATCAATAACTAAATCATTGACTATCAATGACTAAATCAATTACTACTAAGTCAATATATTAATGACTAAGTGAATTATGAATAGCTATAAGATAGTGGAAATTAGCTACTATTAATCGCCAATTCAAAACTAGTCGTTTATAGCCTGATTTTAGTCATTAATTTCTCATTTTGTACTAGTGAACTAGCTTTCCAAATCAAGTACGACCATCCCAAATTTAAGATCTGAGTATGGGAATGAGTATCAGACGTCAATTATTGTCATTAATCATGTTTATTAAGTTCTGAAAATGGATTATGGTCTACAACATTTGTAGGGTAACTTTCATAGATATTACATGTTGGGCCCACTATATGCCAGTTAATTAAAACTTAACATGCAGAGTGCTAAACATAAATTATTAACCTGAGGAAGTATTTTATTTCAAAGCTATCGTGCAAGATCTTTGCAAGAACTATTTCTACCTGACACTGTTATCTATTGGTATGCAATCAAAACTCTTTGTAAACTAGATCACACCTTCTTGAAAGTAAATCAATACTCAAATCTATTCATAAAATCAAACTGTAAATCAAACACACTTCAAACAAAATCTATTCCTATGAAACCAGATCTAATTGCATAAATCTAAAAGAAGTGTTGTGTTGGCCAATGATCTATCGAAATGAATTAACAAGAGAACACTATGATAAATCTAATGAAAACATGAACTAAATAATAAAAACAACTATGATCAATCTAATTAATGAAAGCATGAATTAACAAATAAACACATCTACAAAATAAAACACCTACAGTCAACACTACCAGTATCTGCTTAGGGAAGAGGGCCCTTCCTCCACTGAGCAGAGTTTGATCTCCACAATGAAAGTCTACAACTCTAGAACTAAGAAATTGTCAGCATGTATTATCATAATGGAATGATTACAATAGATTTGGATCAAATCCCACATCATAACATTATTATTTTTTTATCAATGAGATTGATTAAATATTTATACATAAAATTATCTCATGGAAATGAGGAACTAAACCCTCAACTTGTGATTCGTAACAGTTGAAACACAGCTGTAACTGTTAACAACTTTGGAACCAACCGCAATAGTAAATATGGAAAATACCCTCTCGAAGAACCACTTGTATATCACAAACCATGCCTTTGTTTAGAAATTTCCTCAAATTTTAGGTAAATGAGGATGTTACGGACAAAACCCATGTCTCGGATTTTTCAGACTCATTTCCATCTGCCCGTAAATCGTGACTTGAATCAAGGTGTTCTTATATGGCATGCATTTTTTGTTAAGGTTGTAATAGCTGGCTATGCGTGTCCTGTACATGAAAAATCACTCCACAAACCATCATTGGTAAAATTATGAATAATAGTCTTCAATTCATCAAAGATAAAGGAAAACAATCATTATTAACCACTGAAAACATCAATGAAAGTAGTATGCTGTTTTACGCATAGTTACAACAAGTGGATGGAAAATGCAATGATAAATGGGCAATAATGGGAAGAAAATGGAATGATAAATGGGCGATAATGGGAAGAAAATGGATGAAATATATGTCAATAAGTGATGGAAAAATGGATAGTTCTAGGGCCCAACATCTCCACCAAACTAAACTTGTTACATGTCATCATGCAACCCAATACCTGTGTAGCATCCAACTAGAAGAACTCATTCACTTTTTTCTTCATTTTACCATTTGCACAGTTGCAGCCAGAAGAAATGGAGAGTTTAACAGAAATTGGTAGAGTCACAGCTGCTTAGTGGAGGATTTAGCAGAAAATTTGGCGGAGTCGCAGCTCCTTAGCAAAGTATTTAGTAGAAATTTGGTGGAGTCACAACTTATTTTTAGTGGAGAATTTGGCGAAGGTTTTAGTGAATATTTTGGCAGAGCCATAGCCCAAATAACACATAGTTTAGCAATGAATTTGGTGGATTCATAGCCCAAAGATTGATAAATTTAGTGAAGCACTTGGTGAATATTTTGGCGAAGTCACAGCCCAAAAAGCGCTAAATTTAGGGGAGAATTTGGGGGAGTCGAACTGCTCAAAATTGGAAAAGAGGAAAAATTTTTACGATGTTGCAACTGCACGGAATGGGAAAAGGGGAATATTTTACAGTGTTGCAGCCGCATGGAATGGGAAAAGGGAAATATTTTATGGTGTTGCTACCACACTGAATGGGAAAAATGGAAGATTTTACAGTGTTGCAGCTCCACGTAATGGGAAAAATGAAAGGTTTTACGGTGTTGTAGCTGCATGGAATGGGAAAAATGAAAGTTTTTACGGAGTTGCAGCTGCACAGAATGGGAAAAGGGCAATATTTTACGGTGTTGCAGCCTTTTGAATGCAAAAATTTTGAAGTCATTTTCTCCCAAACGACGAAATGGATTCGGCTACAATTTTTTAGGCAGGTTTATATCAGTCCAGTGCACCTACACACAACAAATCAGAGATACCCATGTAACGAATTTTGAGAAAAGTGCAAATTGGATATAGGTGATTATGGCCATTTTCTTGAAAACCGTACATTGGATTGGGATGAAAATTACCATACTTTTTCAACTTGGTAGTATTCACTTCCTTTCCAAAAATCATGAGAATCCAACTTACTAATTGCAAGATATTCCCATTTCAATTTATGCACTTTTGTAGATGAAAATGAATAAAAATGTGTTGCTGATGAACTTCCTAAACCAATATCTCATAAAATACAAACTGGGTTGGGATGAAATTTTTCAAGGAAGTACTACCATTCTAATGCATCTCCACACAAAAAATTAGAGAAACCCACATCACTAATTTCGAGAAAAATGCAAATTGGCTGTAGGTGATTATGGCCATTTTCTCAAAAACAATACATTGGATTAGGATGAAATTTATTATGCTTGTTCATATTGGTATTATGCACTTTCTATCTAAAAATAATGAGAATCCAACTTACGAATTGTAATATATGCCCATTTCAATTTCTGCACTTTTATAGATGAACATGAATAAAAATGTGTTGCAGCTGAACTTCCTGAACCAATATTTCATAAAATACAAAATGAGTTGGGATGAAATTTTGCAAGAAATTATCCACCATTCTAATTCATCTCCACACCAAAAATTAGAGAAACCCACAACAAGAATTTTGAGAAAAATGCAAATTGGTTGTAGGTGATGATGGTCATTTTCTCGAAAACCGTGCACTGGATTGAGCTGAAACTTGCCAAGTTTGTTCTTCATGATGTTATGCATTCCTTGTCCAAATTTAATGAATATCCAATGCATGATTTGTGATATATGATTAATTCAAATTTAGCATTTTATGTGAGGAACAATATGCAAGAGAAATATGAATGTGAACGGAAAACTAGCAACCATAGTAGCTCGTGCCCCAAGCTTAATAATTTTTCATGTCCTGATGGAAAGTAGGAGTTGTTATCTTAGTTGGAAAATAGCAATATCTCCCAAACTTAACATGTTTTCATTATCTGATGCCTTGGAAGATATAAACCAATATACGCAGCATTCAACGATTCTCAAATTTTCACAAACATTTTCATCTTTAACAACTGACCCATTTCTCAAATCAGCTCATTGAATGTATGAAATGACTATTATAGCTCAAAGATAAACCAAACATGGAATAACCAACCTTGTCCTTGGTTTCCAAAAATGCCTTCAATTTGCTGGTCTAAATGTATCAGGGCTGCTACAGGTTGTTGTATTCCAGCTTTGTTTCAATATGTTGTTATAGGACAACTCACAAGAATAAGATACTTGCTACCACTAGGGGTACCATTGTTCAATGCTACTCAAATTCTTCTCCCCAATTGTCATTCCTTCTTCAAAATGTTGTTGTGGGTGCCTTGAATTCTGAGTCGAGAAACCAGATGATTATATCTTCAGGAAGATTATGCAAATTGACTCGAATTGTTGCACTCGTAATCTTGGAATAGGAATTAATGTTATTGATTGGGGTGCTGAAAATAGTAAAAAGAGAAATAGTGCAAATAGAGCATTTATTCATTAGCACTCCTATCCTATATTCATCTCAACTCATTGCCATCAAATTATCATGCCTTAAAAAAACATAAACAATATCATACATCCCTGCATATTTAATGAACATAAACACAATTGCCAAATAACAACAAACCCTAGTCATTCATGAAGAGAACATCTTGATAGCAGCAACAATTTTCCCTGTTGTATGGCAGCATAGGCTTCTTCTATTGCTTGCAATAACTATGGGAAAAGTGCCTCTGAAACAAGCCAGTACAGAAAATGTTTGAATTTCCTTTTAATAATCACTCCCTTCTACCATCATTGGTGTAATCAGCTATAAAAGTATTTTCATAATTGCAAGAGAGGCTGCCACAAAACCACCATGCTACTACCCAAGAAATGATTATCATGCTCCATTGGTAAATCTTATGATAAGATAAACCACTTTCAAACAATGAGGTGTATCAGTAGGCATGAAAATAATGTGCAACACCTTGCAACTTGTTTCATGCCTGGACTAGCTAATTTCCATGAACTCTATTGTAGTATTGCCATCAAAGTGTTATAAATAACATCTTAGATCATCTTGACAACAACAACAAGTGTCCTTTAAATACTCCATTATAGATATCAAATGCTATGTCAATGGATTACAACTTGATTTTCAATTGAAGGTAATTTGGAAACTTGCAACAATTGTGTAGAAGTGAACCAATGCATGCATTAATCAATCATGAATCCAATAAGCTGGATGCATTGCACGCCTTTGTTTCACACTAATTCTTCAATAAAAAATTTGACCAATTTCTTACTATTGGTTCTTGTATGATGGAGACAAGAATTTTTTTCTTACTGCTGGTTCTTGTGTGGTAGCAGCCAGACTTCCTATTGTTGGTTCTTGTGTGACAACAATAAGGTATCCTTTGATTATTTTCATGCTTGGTTAGTTGGGTTGGTGAGATGTTCAGTAGGAATTTGAAGTGGAGGTGCATGAATGATGAAGTGTTAGAATTGAGTGGGAAAGGATGGGAATTGATGGACATAAAATGCTATACTAAAAATGGAAATGGCTAATTCTTAGTGGTTCTTCATGACATTTCCCTAAATATTTAATAAATGAAGAACTCATGCTATTTTACCTCAAGTGTCACCTCCATGGAAGCCTTGGTTGACATGAATGGACTACTGTATGCTAGAGCTATGTAGGTCGATCTGATGCTGAGATAGATGTATATGAGAGCTGAAACTGGATGAGATTGAATTTGATCCATGATGTTGTGCTGGTTGCATGTAAGACTAACTACTGAGACAATTGATGAGGAGAAATTCTACCATAGAAGCAAAAATTCCATTCTCTTATTCTGCAAATTAATTGCTGAAATGAAAATGGAAAGGAATTGCAAAACTACTGAACAAATGATGCTGCAAGTCATTGTTGAAACTATTAGATCACATAATCTTCACCTGCTACAAAACCGAGGTACAATTCTTACCATGCGAATAAATGTGCTGAAGTTGAGCATGGAAAGAAATCATTAGATTACCAACCATTAATGTATGCCATTATCCAATGTGAAGCAACTCACCTTTGATGACAGTTGTTATAGCTGATTTCACCACTCCAGGTGAATCACACTTTGTATGGCCTTCCCTTGTCCCGTTGTAGACTCCTTAGACTCCATGGACCTTTTTTTGTCCTTTGATGTTTCCTTGATCATCCCTAAGAACATGTGAAAAATGATACACACGACTTTTAAACCTATAAGCGCATATATACACGTGTTTGACCACTAAAACCACGTAGATCGAGATGTGTACAAAATCCAAATCCTTTTGGAGTTTTCCTTGACATGGATCTGAATCATTTGACTCCTAGCCTTCCCTATGCCTTGAGATCGCTTGGATTTGACCTTTCATTACCCCTTGGAAAAGATATATAAGGAACCCCTTGGTACATTGAAGGCAAGAAGAGAGAATTGAGAGCAAAGAAACTATAGTCCATTGTTTCCAGAACTTATGCTTGAGTCTGCATCCCTTTGTCGCTTGGAGCACTAGTGTGTTCTTCCCAAGCTTTCCTTTTGCTTGTGAGCTTGCTATCGAGAGATGGAGGATTGAGGTGGTGGAGGCCCAAGTGGGGGATTCATTTTCTCTGGTTCGTAGATGTGCTGTCAGAGGTTGTATCTATTATAATCTCTGATTTATATTAATAGAAATAGCTTTTCTTGTCGAATAATGTGTGTTTGAATGAATATTTTATCCATGGGATTATGTAAAATGCTTATACATTGTTGATTATATATGCTAGAATAGATATAACGCCACAATATATAGTGTGCTTGTATTGTTTAATTGTTGTTGAGGAAGTAATTTATCAATTCAAGCTGAAGTTGGAAAGCTCAACGGGGATCTACTTCAATCGTCTGGAATAAGGTACGAGGTCTGATCCTTTAGTGTTAGACATTTAATTTCTATTGCATATTGGAAAGGATTGATTTCTAGAGTCAAGCTGTCTGTTGTGGTACCCCAAGCCATAGGAATTTCTCTCTGTAACAACAGTGAGCTTTAAAGTACCTTAGTGCATCTTGACAGGTACGAATGGATGTGGTAAAGTCAAGTCACTTGCAAGATTTGTCAATCACGAGGCATTGATGAATGCCCATGATTAACAACAAGGAAATATGCCATTAACTCATGTAGATACACGGGCCTATAAAACTCTAATCTTGATCCCAAGAGATGTGTTATATTCGATGGGAGAAGACCATTGGAAGGTGGACCTTAATGAATTCCACATCATCCAATACGAGTACAGAATAAATAATTGTGAAGAATTATAGTGAAAAATAGAGCCAACATGAAACTCAGAAGTGGAAAGTATATGTGAAGTCGTGATGTAGTAGTGATGGAAAATAAAATGGTTAAGATGACTATATAAGTAGTAGAAAATGGGACTTTGACATGAGTGGATTTTTAGGGTTTTGAAATGAGGAGGGTGAATGAATCTACCATAGTGCAATTGGCTTCTTGAAAGGTTTCTTTTTGGCAACAATTGGTAAAGGATTCTTGGAATGTAGAAATGGGACTTGAATTATTGAACATTGGTATGGTTTTCACATCAATCTATCCATTCTTTATGTGCTCAATCCATTTGCAAATTTAGAAAAAGTCTTCAAGAGTCACTCGTGCATGTGTTGACATTTTTCTTCCAAGGACCTGCAAAAACCTAGCACTTGGCTGCAAGAAAACATGAGATGATGAAAGAAGAGAGATGATTGGTCTCTCTTCACCCAAAACTTATGAAGAAAAAAACAATAATTTACTTATAAAACAAATCCAAAGAAAAATGAACAAAGAAAAATCAATTTTATACCTACGAGAGAGCAATGTCCATCTAGAGTCACCAACAGTATTATGATCATAGTTTATTCGTTCCTTGTCCAATTTGAGTGATTCCAAACCCAAAGGAATGTAAATTCACAGTTATATTTTCCTTAGAAATAAGTTTTTAAAATTCTATGTAATTATGTTCCAGATCACTTAGTAACAACCTGCATGACAAGGTGTTTTTTTGAATCCTGGACTAGAACAACAGCCACAGTTTTAGGGTTAACTTTTTAGTTTGATAATGAATTGATGTGAATCCAATTGGATATAAAAGTATATTAATGTAGGTAACTCCATTAGAAATATTTTTTGAATTCAATAAGAATTGATGGGTCAAATAATCCAATGAACAGTCTAGGAAACTGAGTTTTAAGAATGCTGATTTGTGATAGGCAGTCGGTATTTTGGTCATAAAATTTGCATACGATATCAGAATGAAGTGATTCAAGTGTTGTAAACTAGATTCAAAGGGATACTTGGTATGTAAACATGTTTTAAAAATAAATTCTATTTGGTCTCCCAAAAATGGACTGTCCCGACTGTGTTTCAGTAAAAATTGTCAAGCCAAACTTGTCACCAAAAATTTAATAAATGAAATTTAACCCCCCAAAAGTGACCGGAATAGGTGTGAATGTTTTTTAATGATGTAAATTTAAATATAACACACACCCATACCAAAAATTTCAAGCATTTAGTAGCTAGATTGAATTACACAGTCTATTGCAGCCGCAACTGCAACTCTTAAAAAAGTGTCATAATGTTGAAATAAATCATGTGTAGTTTTATGGATGTGTTATATATAAACAAAAAACAAATACATGCCATGATGTGAAATAAACACATGTATAAAACTTATAAATTCTCACCTGCAGTACAGTCACAGCTGGGTGTTGTAACTCATTGTCATAGCTGGGTGTTACAGCTCACTATCACAGCTGGGTGTTGCAGCTCACCATCACAGCTGGTGTTGCATCTCACTGTCACAGCTGGGTGTTGTAGCTCACTGTCATAGCTGGTGTTGCATCTCACTATCACAGCTGAGTGTTACAGCTCACTGTCATAGCTGACAGTCACAACTGGGTGTTGCGGCTAACAAATTCATGCCAAAGCTCAAGCTTGAAGGGTTCCATAATCATTGGCTCATTTTCATGTGGATCCTTCATTCACCTTCCCTAATTACTTAATTTTATTTCCTCATATTTTTTTTCGTAACAAATAGACACAAATTGAAATTGGAAAATTGACGACAAAAATGATTTAAGCATTGTGTTCAAATGGTCAACAATTCTGAAGCATTCCTGAAAACATCTCATACCCATTCATTATCTTTCTACTTTCTGATCTTCTAGATCGCAACAAGGCATGGTGTTGCCACCTTTCAGACACCTGGGTCACATGGAAGAAATCTTCAAGCCACTCGGTGTGTCCTTGGGGGCAAGTCTTGAGTCAAGGCTGTCACCTTGTTCTTGACTCCTCCGTTTAGGCTCAACTCCTAACGAAGCCGAGGGGGGTATACCCTATTAAGTTACTAAGGATGATTACTTAGTGTTGTGATGTTTAAACTGACTGAGTTACTTAGGAGTTTGGAATTTAATTATAGATAATCAAAGATGGCAAGACATAAAATATGAACACATGAAAGCACAATGCTGAGACACAATATATATATAAAACAAGAAAATAAGCAATGCCTTAGAATGGAGTCAAAAATAGAAACAATGTACTTGTATGTGCTTGGAGTGAGTGTTTTGCGATTACCTCTTGGTATGTTTTAAGTTAAATTTGAAGTGTGAGTTGATTAAAATTAGGCTAAAGGGGGACTCCAGATATACCCGAGAGTACTTGGAGTATGTCCAAAACTAAACCTTCACGGCTACCCGCAAGGAATATGTGGGATGAAATGGAGTCTCAGGGGCTATTGTTTGTAATGCACCCATTAGGGTGTGACAGAGATCGACGCCCTGAGGTCACTTTTTAGAAGTTCCTGCTTCCTTTGGGCATTTTGCCACCGTAAAGGTTTGATCTAGGTGTTGGGTTTTCACCTGATGGTTTGTCAGTTGGGGAGAGTGAGTCCTAATTATACTAGTCACCCAAGTGCTTTTGATACAGCTTTACTGATTGGACAAACTGCAGCCAAGTGCAGAGCATACACATTGGACTCTTGTCAATTTTAGTAAGTTTTAAACTGGGTGTTCTTGTTTAAAAGAAAACCCTCCACGAACCTCTTTCAATCCAAGTGGATCTCAATCGGGGAATCGAGGAGGGGTTATTTTTATAATTGTTGATAAATAAATGATAAAAAAAAGCAAACAGATACACAATTCTAGTTTCTTAATTAGTCCTACCACGAATATGTTTCCCCTTTCGAGTCAATCGGGAAATCGTGGGGTATTACGATTACTTTGAAATGTAAAATATGAAATAAATTATACTACCCTGCAGATTATATCAATACTAGTTTGAAAAAAAATGAGCAGAAAGCGACAAAAAGGACACCGACACAAATCCCCCCAGGGGGGATGGGGAATGGGCTCAAAAGAGCCTATTCCAAAAATAGTTTTATTTATTATTGGTTAAAATATTAGAAAAATGAAATATCAAAAACTTCTTAGTCCTTATACACGCTGAAACCAAGATCTTACAACTTTGCAAAAATTTTAAGATTTTGGTGAAAAGGGAGACCCCTGGGGGGATTTGAACGCTCCTGAGGTCACTTCCGGACAGAAGCTTCCTTTCTTTTCTGTCAGAACTGCTAAAAAAAATCGAGCATGTTAGAAAAAGATATTCCCAAAATCACTTTAAGAGTACCATTGGATCAGCCTACCTTATCTCAAAAAAAATGAAGTTAAAACTAGCTAAATAGGCGAAAAAGGAACCAAGGAAAGCAAGATTTACTTGGGATATTGGCTTGATTTTTGTGCATACAATGAAATATGCACTGATTTCTGATTGCTGGATTTATCTTTTATAATAGCAAATAGAATCTAATGCATGCAAGCTACAAGTTTTCTTTAAATTTCCATGCAAAAAGGACGATTTCCCTAAAGCTAGATCTAGAATTCTTATGAAACTTTTTAACTACAAGATATAGACTATGGGCTTTGATAAGATATATCTATGTTGGAATTACTTTTAAAATGATATATCTAAGTAAAATCAAAGCTATTAACAAAGTAACCGGGTAAAAATGTTGATTTTGAGGGAGGAAGAGGAGGAGAGAAATGTTGGTTTCCTTGAAGATCCACAGTGGAGCTTTCATGTGGAATGTTGAGGGACTATGCCTTTGGAAGGTTTTGAAGAGAGTGAAGAATAAAACTAGATCAGCATCCTCTCCAATGTAGGAACCTGCAGCTCCACTAAAATCAAAGAACTTGCCAAGAAACTTGTGAGATCCGATTAGTACATACACAGATATTCAAGATAACATGCATATAAGCTTATAGGACACGCTGAATCTAGATCTCTAAACATGCATCAAAGGAAAGATATGGTCAATAAACTTATTGAAAATCACCTTTCCTATCAAGATTATAATAAGCCTATTATCAATCTTAACAACGGATCTACAAGCAATTAGCAAAAAAATGAACACAGATACAGGTTACCTCAGTAAAATAATGGCAATAATCATCCACACATGTAATGGCACAACACCATCTAGTATCCAAAGCTTTTATTTATTTCAAATGAAGAATAACAACAGTACAATAGTAGCAGCACCTCAATCCCAGTTCTAACTCCTAAGTAACTCAGTCAGTTTAAACATCACAACACTAAGTAATCATCCTTAGTAACTTAATAGGGTCTACCCCCCTTGGCTTCGTTAGGAGTTGAGCCTAAACGGAGGAGTCAAGAACAAGGTGACAGCCTTGACTCGAGACTTTCCCCCAAGGACACACCGAGTGGCTTGAAGATTTATACCACGTGACCCAGGTGTGTGAAAGGCAGCAACACTTTATGGCGCCGTTGCCGGGGATAAATCAACCAGTTCCCAAGTGTTGTTCTTCTAGAGTGAGATGAATTCTTCTTTCATGGATGTTTGCAATATTGGATCATGTGCTACAACTTCATATGTCTGTGGTTCTGATTCAACCATCAAATAGCACTTCTCTGCAAACAAAGGGTCTTCCATACACAGAGCACTCTCAAACTGAGATCTAGTCCTCCTAGGATCACTAGGATTTCCAGCTAGTTCCCCAGTTGCATGAATGGCATTTTCTGCCCATTTTGGTCTTGTAGGACTATCAGGATCTGCAATTAAATCATCATTATCAGACATATTATAATCAGCAAACTCATTTGTCTCTTCACTTACATTCAATGGTTCTGGTGGTGAAGAAAACTCTCCAACTTCAACTGCTACTAAAGGCTCTTCTTGGAACTGAACACTTGTTTCAATGAAGGATTGTTTGTTCTCAAGTTGATCAACTTGTACCCTTTTGAATCTTTAGAATACCCAACGAACAGGCATTCTTGGCTTTGGGGCTGCAAATCCTTTCTATTTTCAGTTGGAATTCTAGACCAAGCCTTTGAGCCAAAAATCCTAAAATGGGTCACATCTAGCTTGTGCCCACTCCAAGCTTCGAAAGGAGTCATAACATCAAGATATTTATGAGGCACCCTATTCTCGATATAGGATGCATATTTTATAGCCTCAGCCGAAAAATTTGGTGGCAAAGTCTTAACCTCCATCATACAGGTTGCCATCTCCTTCAATGATTTGTTATTTCTCTCAGCAACACCATTTTACTGTGGTGTGTAAGGGATTGAATGTTGCATCTGAATACCTGCATCTTCACAATATTGAATGAAATCAAACTTAACATACTCACCACCATTGTCATATCTGAGGATCTTGAGTCTCCTCCCAGACTGGTTTTCAACCAAAGCCTTAAAGACTTTGAAGAGGCCAAAAACTTCAGACTTATGCTTCATGAAGTAAACCCAACAATACCTAGAAAATTCATCTATGAAGGTCAATGCATATTTGGCTTGAATCATTGACATATGAGGAAATGGACCAGCAACATCACTGTGGATCAACTCAAGAGGTGCAGAGGTTCTCTCATGACTAGCTCTCTCAAATTTATGCTTTGGGTGTTTTCCTAGGATACCACCTTGATAGACTCCCTTGGAAAACTTAATCTTTGGCAACCCTATGACCATTTATTTTTCACTTAGATCAGAAATATAATTATAGTTAAGATGGCCAAATCTTTCATGCCAAATCTTGCTTTCCTCATTAGCATGAATCAGAAGAGTAGAGGGGTTTGAGTAGGGTAGAAAATCTGAAAACATGTATACCTTCGAAGTGTGATCTACAACTTCTTTTGCAATGAATTTACCATTCGATATCTCTGTGATCCCAACATCATCAGGGGAGAATATGACCTTCTCTAGAGACCCTGTGTGAGTCATCCGATACACTGACAAGAGGTTAGAGGAAAGACCTGGAACATACAATACATTATTGAACTTGCCATGGTCAAGATAACTCCTTCCTTTCCCCAAACTATCAGTGCAAGAGTCGTCTCCCAGCACTATTGGTGGACCTTTCGACATGTCAAGAGAGGAGAATGCCTCCTTGGTAGAAACCATATCTCTTGAAGCTCCAGAGTCTATGATGAATCTAGGTGAGCTTGATGTTCCAGCAACCAAAGCATGTACTCTCTCTCTATCCACTAAATTTGATCCTCCTTCTCTCTTCTTTGAGCAATTAGGAAGGGAGATGTTATTCTTCTCCAGGATTTGGGTCAACATGTTAATTTGCTTCTTCATGCAAGAGCCTTCAGGATGATAGCCCTTACTGCAGTATGCGCACTTGCTCATTTCTCCTTTGTTCTTCTTCTTCTAGAAGTTCTTCTTGGAGCCTTGGGGCTCCTCTTGAGACTTGTTCTTGTCTCTCTTTTGCTTAGGTGGCTTCTTATATTTCTTCTTTCCTTTTCAATCCACCCTCAAATCTCCAGCAACCAAAGCTTGTTCTTTGTAAGTTTTGATGGTGCCCATCATCACCAGTTTATCTTGTTCTTATGTGAGGGATTCCATGAACTCTGCAAGCTTAAGAATCTTCGAGGATCAAGATGTCAACTTGGTGGCATGGAAGGTCAAACAAAACACTAAATATTTAGGGTCAAGCTTCAAGAGTATTTCCAAAACTAGTTGCTCTACCTTCTTTTCAATTCCACACTATTTTAGCTGCAAAACAAGGGCTTTAAACTTGGAAAAGTAGAGTTGCAGGGATTCAAAGTTGTTGGGACTCAAAGAGATCAATTCATTCTCAATTTGATGTCTTCTCATCTCATCTATCTTACCAAAAACCTCTAGAATCTTCTCCCACACTTCATTAGGTGATTTCAATCCATCAAGATGAAAGAGGAGGTCTCTTGATATGCTCAGACACAAAAGACCATAGGCCTCATCCCTCTTGTTGTGCCATTTAATTTTCTATGCAGTTGCATTGGGATATGCCTCAATTGCCATAGTAACCCTTAGAGACCTTTTTCTCTCAAAAGTGTCTCCATCTCTGGTTTCCATTCAAATAAATTAAATGGAGTCAATATGATCTTTTGAGATTGATCCATAGCTCAGAAAATGTCCCTTCAGTCAGCAGAATATGCTCCCAGTCAAGATGTCGAGCCTACAATAGAAATATGGAAGGATAGAAATAGATCTACAAAGTCTCTGATACCATGTGGAAATTGAACCCAAGTGATAGAACAATTGCACTCACAAAATCATTAATCAAACATGCAAATTTACACACAAAGGAAACTGAAATTGGAGCATAACACTAATCTGTATTTAATAAGCGTACAATAGCCAACCTTATGAAGTCATAGGTTGTTGCAATATATAATTACATGAGATATTTGAATGCATAAGGATGCCATTCGAAATAGTAAAAAAGTAGGCTTACTAAATCTAGTCAAATCCCCCATAGGTGCATAAAGCAGTTTCCAAATCTACCTAGAGGCTCACGAATTGGAAAAGTCAAGTAGGAAAGCTAATAAGTGATGGAAAGACAACTCATACATGATTTTATTAGGATAAAATAATGGAGGATGATGAGGGCAAAAAACAAGTCAACTACACCTAGTCTTACTTTCTCTTTTGCCATAAATCTCAATAAAGCAGGAAACTTAGTAGAAAAAGTAGATATGTGCCAGGGAGGATCTAGAATAAATCAGATATACTAAATATGGATTCCAGGAGGTTTCCCAAGCGCTCCATGACTCAGTTTTAGTAATTTTGACTTCTATGGCATGTGGAAGACAACTTGCATAGAGTGGAATATTGGAAACTAGGAAAATAAGACAAAACTAGATTAATTAATTTCTAAGGTAGGTGACTATGGGTTGATTATTCTAACAAGTGCAAGCAAAAAAAAATAAGCTTAACCAATTAACTTTAAACCGAAACAAAATAAACTAAAATCATTAGCTCACAATAGATGGAAAATCATCTAAAAAGTTTGATTCTAAAGAAACCTGCATGGATAAGTAAAATTAACAATAAGATACATAGTTAAATTTAAAAAAAAAAAGATAAAATATTTTTCAAACATAAATATAAATATGTAAGTAATAAATATACCTCTCCAAAAAAAAATCTACATTTGCAACATTTTGACTAGTGGAGACTCCAAAATTATGTTCATTCAACGTTCGAGAAAACTAGAACCAATAAACATTTACGTAATGTATTTATTACTATACATAAAAAAAGCATAATATCATACATAGATATAATGTAACAAAAAGTTCAATTCTAAATAAATAAATAAAAGTAAATAGATTGAAAGTACACAAACATCTCCTATACTGGATGTGTCATTAGATATGACATCTGAAGCTATATCACGAAAAACCTTGGCATACACCTTTAGATATTCAATGCACATATGATATAACTCATCATTTGTTTTGTAAACAAATTTTTTCTGAATAGTGGCTCGAGCCCTCTCTCGACTCAATCCAACATCAAATCATACAAATTCTGAAGTTAAACCGTCAGCAACATTATGCCTTGTAGTTGTCCCACCTTGTGATGTAGGCTCCATCTCTGATTTGTAGGTCCCAAGCCTAGGTGGACGAGATATCTGAGGTGGAGGTCAAAAAGTGGTGGGATCTCTAAGAGAACCTTTTTGATTGCATATCCTCCCCTTTCCAACTCCATAAAACTCATAATGAATATCAGTATAGTATGGATTCCTATTTAAAAAAAAATATGGCATAAAAAAACCAGCAAAATAGTTAGAAAACTCATCGTTCCATGGAAACCGACCATAGGCTCCAAGGAACCGATCATATAAATGATGTGCAAGTTTAGGGTGCTTAAAATATTGTGCTTTCAATGCTTTACGTTTTACGCCCTCTTTGAAGTTAAACATTGAGTTGGCATGTTCTCCGGTCACTCTCTCCTTCACAACAGCCCACTTGTATGGACCCATCACCTGTGCCTTCCTTCTTTGCATCAAGTCAACAAAACCATGTGTTGTTGGTCCAAGATCCTCATATACCTCAATGAATTTTTGTAATGATTGCAAAAAAATATCTATACTTTGTTTGTTCTCTGGAGTGAGATCCAAACTAGAAAGATCGCGTTGCATCTTGTCATAGTGAGCTCTGCAACTTTCAAGGGTCCTTTGTTGAAGACCACTTTCCCATGGAAGCTCCTCCGGTAAATCAAATGGATAAGTCATAATGGGTGTACAATCGTCATCTAGTTGAACATATTGCATCCTATCTTGACCTTCGTCACTCTATGTAGGATGACGAGCCTCTTGCGAACCTTGCTCTGCATCCACACTTATCTCCTGTACTCAATCTTCCTCCCTCTCTATAAAACTACGTGTCGCTTCCACACTATGATCTTCTTCAAATACAACTAAATTTATGTGTAAATGGAATACAAACTTCATGTACAGAAAAAAAATACAATCTATACATGTATTAAAATATTGATGTTCATATCGACAAGGTCGAGATCAACGTTCACCCATAGAGGATAAGGGGGAATCATCTCTACCACTATCACCTTGTCGATGATTGGATGAATGTGAGTTGTACAATAAGCTTGAATCCCAAGGTGAAGTTGACAACCTTCAATTATCATTTGTTACACCAGCTCCCAAAGAATGTGATGACCTCCTACACTTTGGTCTCGAAGACTACTCTCTTTCCATTTGATATGATATCTACAAGTTTACACAAATATCAAATCATAACATTTTCAAATTCCACATGTTAATTCCATAAATTCAAAGACCTAGCTACTAAAAAAAATAAGTTTTTAAGAAGGACCTAGAAATACCTAATATTATCTAATAGTTGTTCAAATGAATATAGCTAATTTATTGCTGGATGTATGAGGAATTAATGTGCCAATCTTTGTGTTTTTGATGTTTTAAATGAATGGAACCAATATGGTCAAATATTAAGTGCATGTTACATTTCTTTATGTCAAGGAATCAATTCAAGAACATGTTAAATCTTAATTTAAATCCTAAATTAATAACTTATTTGATATTTTAATAATTTAAACGTAAATTATATCTACAAATATTTTCATTATTCCATAGAATCATAAAAAATTGTTCTCGATTTGAAACTGGTAACTTTTTACTTTTAAAAATCCTATTTTTCCATGAACACGGAAACAAAAATATCTAAACACCATGAGAGCTTGTAGTGTACAATATATTTTCATTAAGTGATTGGATGAAGTAAACCAGTTACAATAACTATTTTTTCAAAATATTAAATTTAAATGTCTCTTTATCAATTTAAATTTAAATTTAAGTCTCTCTTTATCAATTAACCCTATTCACTAGAACTAAGGGGAATCCATTAGACTTATTATGATAGGCGGTTATATTGTAAGCACTCAAAAATAGAAACAATTAAAATCATAGTAGTCATCTTTATCTTGTAAGCCCATACTAAGCCACCCGATACGAACAAAGCAAGAAGTAAGCAATGGTAATCATAGAGCTAATCTTGGAGTAGTAGGATAAAAATTTTGATTTATTTCATATTAACTACATGGGATATTATAGGTACACTGATTAGCAATATACATACTTACCATAATAAGAGACATGCTATAATGAAATAGAGAATAGGAAGCAATGGCACTAATTATAAACACCTGTATTACACTTGTATGTGATTCCAATCTTGTGTCATAAGCTATTACAATTTTATTAACTATACTCATTGCACTTCTATCACCATTATCGAGTAGTGCGTATATTCTCCTTTTTTCACTAATAAACACTATGGAATAGTGAGAAGTAGTGATTTTTCATTACAAATAGCTTAGGCATTACTTCAATATCATCTTGGTTCTCGTATATAGTAAGCGTTACTTAGTGTTCTATATGGGTTAAGTTTAAGTTCAAGATCAAACCTATGATACTAGTTCTATTGGTATAATAAATATGATCCATATATTCTGCATATTGCTTAGTTGTATCGATATAGTTAAACATGCTATCTAAAAACATGGGCTCTATCTAATCTATTCCCATACATCATATGTGTTCACTTTAAATACTATGATTCCACTCAAAGTTGATCGACACTAATTTATAAGTAATACATATGTAATTATATATAAAGTAATAAGGAGCTAACATTGATTGTACTATTTATGATAATCAAGCCAATAAGACAATGTTAATATGGGGTAATCATGTTTCTATAACCGCTTAAACTATAGAGATCTTAATGGCTCTAGTTCAGTTTTATGAGCTTCTCTTTAGCTTGTAATCGGTCGGCATGAGCTCTACATATTCTACATAATAAATAATAAAAACCTTGTTTGTATTGTAACTATGTGTACCTAAGAAGATACTAGTTCCAATCCCTACTTCTAATCCCATAAAAGCCGAATAATATAGTCTATAAATAACTATGTCCATGTGGACGAGTGCATCAACTTTGTCCATGTGGACAGAGTGCATGAACTCTATCCACATGGATAGAGTGCATGAACTCGGTCCACATGGATAGAGTCCATGAACTATGTCCATGTGGACAAAGTTCATGAACTCTATCCACATGGACAAAGTTCATGAACTCTGTCTACGTGGACAGAGTGCATGAACTTTGTCCACATGGAAAGATTTATTTATAGACTATAAAATTAATTTAAAATCAATGTAAATTAATTTAAAATCAACGTAAAATATGTTTTTGTTAATGCATAAATTTTTTAATTTTGGATTTGAGCATACTTGTTTATTTTTCGCTGCTGAAAGACACCGACGAAATCAACCTTGTGTGTCTGAAGCTGAACATTGAAACGAATCCGACCACTGAAAAAAAAAATGATACCTGCCAACATTGTACAAAAGTTAGAAAATTAACAAAAGAAAAAAATTATGAAAATTAACAAAATTAAAATTACCTGTTAAGAGGAGCAAACAGAAGGGTGGCGGGGTGGCGTCTCTACACACTGAGAGGAGGCCAGAAGGGTGGCGGAGTGGCATACCTCCATGAAGTCAACCAAGTGACTAGGCGACCACCAGGAGGGAAACTAGGGTGGTGGTACAAGGCGGGTGGCAGGACGGGGACTAGACGGGCGACCAGGCGACGACAGGCAGGACACAGACCAAACGGGTAGTGGTATGGGCGACCAAGTGACGACATGTGGGACGGGAAACCTACAAGTGGAAAAACAAGGGGCAATGACATAGCAGGGTAGCACAATGGGATACGACGGGTGACGACCTGGTAGGGTGGCATGACGTGCGACGATAGGTATCCTGCAAGATGAAAAATGTCAAATGTGGGCCGCAGCAGACCTTTTATGCAGAAATATTATTCGATCGAACAATTATTTGGCCAAACATTTGTTTGGCTAAATACTTGTTCGGACGAATAATTGTTTGGTCGAATACTTGTTTGGTCGAATAACCATAGAACCACCGGTAAAAATTATCGTTCAGCTATGCATTTGTACATATTTTGATGTCTTCATCAATTTAAATGGTTCACCGTTAAACATTATTCGGCCGAATAAATGATCAATTATTCGGCCAAATAATTATTGCGATTCGGCCGAATAAAATATTTATTCGACCGAATAAATATAGTTATTCGGCCAAATAACTTTCGCTATGTTGCTCGAGCACCCGATACTCACAGAAGTGATACCCACCTTCGTGTTTTCACCCTCCAAACATGTGCTATTTTCATGTCTTCCTTATCCATGACGAACTTTTCCTTCCAAGATCTCAAGAATAATCCTTCCGAATAGAAGAAATATGGGCCCCCATCTAGGACTATGTTCTTTCTTTCCACTTTGAAAAGGAAATGGTAAAAAAACCCTTGGAACCCAACTATAAATCATAATGACCCTTAGGATTCCAAGAATATTCTATCCACCAAAGCAGGGATTTTTCCCAAGGTTGCATTCCTACAAAATTCTCGATTAGAGCATGATCTTGCATATACTGAATATCATCCTTTATATTCAATGATATTACCTGCATAATCGAAATCAAGGCCTCTTTGGGCATGCATTTCCATGTCTTCCTATCTATCATCCTTCCTCTCGAGATCTGGATTTGTTCTAGAGATATCAGGATGTCCCTGATCTACAACCCTATTGATGTAGATTCTAGGGAGACTTGCATGCCTCCCCATTTTCCTTCGTCCATACTTTCATTAGTCTTCCACCCTTCGGAGCTCTCGGAAAATCCCTTCCACCTGTCCAAGATTTCCACACGGTGGGATGACCCTTACTCCACCTATAAAACCCATAGTTGAAAGAATGTTTCCCTACAATTACAGAAAGCACTTTTTAAGATTGTAACAAAATAATTATGTCAGTTCCATCAAAATCATAATCATATACCCATTCAAAATGGGGTAACACAGAACAAATCTTACTAGAATAGAAGAAAAACAACTATGGAACATGCTTAATTTCCAACATATATGAAAATATAAGTGACTAAATAAGTTATTGTGATTTAATCAACATCTCTCCCATGTAATTTTCTTTGTCAACAAACATATTGTATACCTCTACTGCATTTTATAGTTGTATTCTTTTAGTCTAGACATGTAATATCTACATGATATTCCAAAGTTAAATGGAGTTCTTCTCTCATTTATTCTGTAAAACTCATGTATAAAATAAAAACAAGGTTCTCCATTATGGATTCAAACCTGTAGGGGATATGTTTAACCTCATCCATGAAGATATTTCCATTTATTATGTCTCTAATGACGATTTTAGCACCATAATTTTAGCACCATAATATCAAATTGCTCGATCACCTTTATGTATACCATATTCCCAATTTTATTCAAAAAGTTAATTTCACTAATAAGCCATTTACCATTATTTTTATTGTATCCATGTGACCTTGTGGTCACATAAGAATATGACCCCATGTTAAATATTCCCAATACATTTTTCCAAGTTTCAAGTCCTCGGAGCCAAAGTAAACAGGTAAATAATAAACATGGGGTTCAAGTTGGATTTTATGCCCTTTATTTCATTCCATTGGAGAATTTCAATGGTTGATCGGGTAGCTACTCTCATTGCATAATCATGATTATGATTAAGTTTTTCTAGATGCAATTAATCATTACATATAGGTAGAAAACTAAACATGTTTCTTGAGTAGGTTTTAAGCCATTGACTTGCATTTCATTGAAGAACGTCAAGGATCGATGGGGTGGCCAATATTATTGAATATGAAAGGGTATGCTTAGCTTGTTTTAGAGCTAGTGAAACAACCAACATGAGCATAAACATGATGAGACGTGATTTTGATTTCATAACTTGGAATTTCATTTTATTGAAAAAAGGATTCAAGGGGTAACCATCCTTATTGCATCACTACTCACATTCTTACCTTGTTGTGGAATGAATAAATCAACACACATAGGGAGAACACTAAACATGGTGACTAATGTGAAAAGTTACATGGGTAAGCCTTGAATTTTCTGTTGGGAACTTGGGATAGGTCGGCCCTTGATTTGTTATACATTCAAGCTGGCATCATTCCTTTTACAGGTACTTGTAGCTATAAAACTCCTTTTCTGGCCCAATTTTCTAATCGTACGGAACTTCTTACAGCATAGGAAAAACAATTTAGGGTTGCATCTACAGGGATATGCTCCAATATATCTGAGATATAATATTACAGGACTATAATTTCTGCTTAGTACCACTTTGATGCACATGTCACTCTAGGGCTATTTATTGTTGCTTTGACGCTACAAACATGCCCAGAAATGCATTCTTACCACTGCTCTATATGCAGATCTGCCCAAATTTGAGCTTATGGATTTCTTACCGCTAGTATACTATATGTTGTCCCAAAGGTCTATTTCCATAGACTTGAAGTAAGATTTTAATTCTTTTTTTTGTAAGCTTTGATTTTTAGGTATCTCAGAGGACACCTACAGTTCCCTTCGTTTTCTTTGTAAAGCTGTGATTTTACTGTTGCAAATGTTGAAACAAACCTAGATGCATTACTTACGTACGAAGAGTGGACTTTGGATTAGGAAAAGGCTTATGAAAGGAGACAAAATTTCTTTCTACAAACCATGTACCGAAAAACATGAAGCTGTAGGATTGCTACCTCTTTTGAGTCATTATTCAAGAATCAACTGATTGCACACATGAAAACCGATTCTATAATTACTTGAAATACAACCAGATTTGGAGATACCCTCATCTAAAGCTCAAACAACCCACATGTTTCCACTCTGTACATAATGAACATGTTGGAGATGAGCTTCAAGGATGTCGCCTCATTGAAATAGTGTGTTGAGATTGATTGTTTTTTTCTTTTAGGTTAGGGAAATCGGTAACACGTCGGAATTACCTAGGCGAGGCCCAGGTTCAAAGCCACCGGCTGCCACTATAAACCCCAGGTATATTCAACAGCCCCCAAGCCAGATATACCAGAAACTTGTGACTCAGCAAGGGCCGAGGCGTCCCGGACTCCAATCCCGTCCAGGGGCGGTAGTCTATCGAGGAAGAGTCTACCATTCGAGCCTTATCACAGCGGGCCATGTCTCGGTGGGATTTGATCCTTAGTGGGCTGGGTGAAAACCACCTTCCCCCACCGTACGAGATCCCACTTCAATTGATTGTTTTTATGCACATCAAATTTCTCTTTGCTAGGGATACCACCATGAGAAATTAATTTAGAAACATCCCTCTATTATAATATATCATAATAAATTTGGATCTATTCCTAAAGTTGTGCTCTTCACAAGATATTTCTCGTTATATGAAACTGGTTCATATTTTTAATACTTTTTCCTTTAGGTTTTGGTAGATAATGGTTGGTGTGGTGCAAAAGGACATCATCATTTGATATTGTTTCTTGTATCATAAACTTAAATAAGGTTATTTCCACTAAAACATGCCTAAGAATCCTAACTATTATCTAGGTCATCCCATAAAACCTCTAAGTGACCACCCATGCAAAGAGGAGCGTAACATACTAGATAGTTATTTTCACTATTGATTATCTTGGAGATCTTGTATGTTATATATCCACCTTTATTTAGGTTTTTATTTAAATTTAATTGGCATACAAACCCTCACTGTCATGTTTTTTAATTTTTATACAATAGTTTTGAATATTATTGAAGAAATTGCACAAATTTCAATGCGGAAGGAATTGTACAAGGAACCTCCTATCTACACATGGGGGATTCACCATGTTGAGCAATATCTTATTACATTCATTCATAAAGAGGGGTTTTTAATTGTGAAAAATAAGGTCAATAGATTGTAGGTATTAGGAGGAGTAGAGAGTAGGATATGGGGGATTGTAGGTATTGGTGGGTCTAAAAATAGATTTATAGTAAAATTAGGGAAAATATCAAGAAAATAAGTGTTTTTAATGGGAAATATATATTGGGAGGGGGCTCAACAAAATGATTTTTGTAGGTAATTATAAATATCTAGTGAAATTAGGGGTATTCCTGAATATCCCATGATCAAAGGCGCTATGACATGGTTTCATTGAGTGAATACCCCTTGTATCTACATACCTACCTCAATAAATGCATACCTTCCTCTAAGTGACTAGCTACACCTTAGACTCATTCATAGTACATTGAAGAAAATAGGTTACGACATATTCTATTCAGTATTCATTTGTTTCTTTATACATCAAAACGTAATAATCACCCTAGATTATCTATCCTAGTATATAAATTATTGAAGATGTTAATTCCTAGGAATATACATAAATAAAATTCTTTGTAAATACTTCTAGTTTGTTACCTATGGATACCAACTAACTCACCTTTGTTTGCATTGATGAAATTCAATCCACACCTAATCTTTAGAATTTTGACATCCCTACCAAGTTCTCAAATTAGATATGCCAAGGATTAACAAAAAAACTCAAATGTCCTCTACCTTAGTATATTTAAAAAAATCCATTTTCGTATGATATATAAGTAATTTCTAGTGAACTTGCACCACTATATTAGGTACATATTATCCATGTGAATTATGTTTTTGTCTAGGTTGGTGAACTATGTGAAATATTAACTCGTGAAAATGATTAATTTGTCGAGAATTGATAAACTCGTATACTTCATTTTGAAGTAGCACAACATGGACTAGGGATTACTGATATTTCATGTCTTTTAAGACTATGCATAGTATGCTTACATATAACCTAATCATTCACTAATAAAAAGTTATGGAAATGAAGGGAATTGTATTTGAATATTCTTGGAAGATACCAATAATGTGGTAGGATGACTATGAAGATAAGGGGAAGTGGCGATTCCTATAGTTTAAGGGGAAACTTCCATTAATAATGTTGGGATTTTATTGGATATTTTTTATCTGGTAAATCGGTTACCACCCATTTTGTATGGGTGTCCACTCTTGAGGATGGTTGACCTAGTCTTGATTGGAAAACATGAAAGATTCAATTATGGGTACCTATTAGCGAGATAAATCATGTATGGGATAATGTTTGAGAATTTTTCTATAGACCTACAACCATTGAAGCCAAATCTAAGCGCATAGAAGAATATTTGGGCATACTCTAAACAATTCTAGGCACTCAATCATTCATTCACCTTAAAATAGTCCTAGAAATTTGTGATAGGTTGAAGAGTAAATAGTGGAATCCTAAATCAACCATGTATGACAATGAAACTATAAATGAGATTGAATTTGAAGCATGGGAACAAGACCGTTTCAGATGTTTTTTTTGAAGGAGATGATATCTGCTAAATCATATTATGAGGTTTTTATTTGTTTTTCCCAAGGCATTCTCCAAAACATATTTACATGTCTTGACAATAGAGAGTACTGAGATATTACTAGGGGCTTCAAATAAAAATCGACAGTGCTTGACTCACAATTAAATGCTCATATTTTATCATTGTCAGGTGATGTAAATCACCAAGCATATGAAATGGGAAAACTAGTTGAGCTTCATATCTTTCTAACAATCGATCATAGAAGGAATTCCTAACTGTAGGATTTGTATGATGATGTGTTATTGTATGGATTCCAACCTATTTGGGCCACCATGTAAATTCAATCATTGCTATGATAAAGCAGGATACGCAGGAAACGAACAATTCAACTTCTTGTGTCGTGAAAGTAGACCTTTGCTTGGAAATGTGGAAAATGAGTGTGAAGAAATTCTTTTACGAACCATCCCCAGTGGAGATTCATCTTGATCTCTTTCTCCATGAATGCTGAAGTGGTTGTAGGAACCATTTAATGTAAGCAATAATATGTTGCATTATCTTGGATTTCATCCTTTATATGGTTCCTTGAAGTGGAGTGCCCCATCTAATGGGGTTTTAATATAGATGCTCTCGGTTTCCTTATAATCAAAGTATGTTTAGCATTAGGCATCAAACCCTTTTAAGACGAATCTTGGTTGATTTGTTAGCATTATTGGTGAAGTGACCCTTCTTCTAGGCTTGGTAAGAATTGATTTGTGGACATCATTTGGTTGGATGAGAGCTTTGGATATCTTATTGATTGCTTGTTTCGAGTTTCATGATATTCCAATGTATTGATCATGGGAAGTTTACTCAAAGTACAACCCTTGAAATATTTGACTTTCATTTCATCACGCCATATTAGGAAGGTATAGGTTGTTACCAAGAAGCATTTCCATCGATATAATAGGAATGACTACTTTTAGGGATTCCTAAATAAACTGTACGCCATGGCTTATGCATCATGTAACATGTTGAAAAAAGGGGTGCTTCTCTTGGAACCTACATGGATACTATATTTTTTGTTACATGTCTGTTCTTGCTCACTGTTACAAACACATATGCCTAGGTTGCTTAATTTTGTGTGATTTTCTCTAATCCTTTAGAGTCTTGTTTGTGTGATTTTTAATAAGAATTTAGAGTAATATTACTATGATATTAAGTGAAAATATTTATAGTGTCCTACATCTTCTAAATGGTCCTAATAAATCATCTTTTTCATAGCATTTACTATCACAGATGTTTTTCATTGAGATAATAAAAAAACTAACCTTGTCTGCAGTGCAATGGTCCTCATCTAGTATACCTATTCTTGAAACGGCCAAGTTTCCAATGCATATTTTTCCAAAAAATAAGATGAATCATTTGTCTAGCTTGTTTGATGCATGCTTATTATAAAAATCACCTTATGTAGAAAAAATAAATGACCTCAAGAAATTAAATGGAGAACATGCACCTTACATTAGTGCTTCGTGAAAGTGAATTTATAACAATTATACAATAACGTATATTCTATAATTTGTTGGTAGTGTTTTTAAGTTTTGAATAGGTTGGGAATGCATCATACATTTGAAATTGTTTTCACCATGGTGAAAGCAATTACCCTCGAGTTGTATTGTTTCAAGGTCCTATCAAAATTATATATGAATCATATTCTCATAGTCATGTCCAATTCTTGGTATTAGTGTATTTTAGATTTTAAAAGCCCTTGCTAGTAGTCATCCTACTTGTTCGACTTTAACTAAAAATATACACAACGATATTAAATGAAGAAAATGTAATCTCCACGCTAAATGTTTAGATCAAACAACTATTCTTTAAAAACAGAAACCTTTGGCATCAGGATTTTGAAGCAGATTGCAAATTGAAACTCAAGTGGTAGAAAATTTTGAGCCATAACAAGTAGTTGCATAACAAGTAGTTGGATATTCGTTGATATTTATGTATACGAGGGGATTAGCAACTAGAATTGCATTCGTGCAATTCTAGTTGTGAAGGATATTTACCTTGTTCCTTGGTGCTTATCTTTTCCTGTAGAATAGTTGAATGGTGTGTTTGCTGCATATATTACATTAATAATCAAGATAGACATACATTAAGATCATTTATTTGGAATTTAGGTAAGATTTCATTTTAATTTTAATTAACATAGATATCCTATGTGATATCATTGATCATCCTGGCATTTTAAGACAGTGAAAAAGACACATATTCTAAGTTCTAAGTTCTCACAATTGAAATTGAGAGTATGCCAAACGTTAGGTTCTAGTTTCATAGATGTTCTTGGGTGGTGGAAACCGTAAATCGTCTTCCATGGGACTATCGTTTTTCCAAATATTGTTGAAATCATGTTGAAATTGAGCAGGAAAATATTCTTCAAGGGAGATTTCATTGGCGTGTAGTATTGTTTTGTTGATTCCATATCTATACTATGTTTCTCCCTTAGTGTTTCTGACATTGCTTGATAATTTTATCTTTGTGTGTCCTAATTGTATTCATTATTGAGAATATTTTGAAAGCACTTATTGTTCATTTTGTATGATGTCTGTTTGTTGTTCGTGCTGGATTGACTTGAAGGAGAAATGGCCATGATTTTGATATATTTTATTATTCTCCCAATGGTTTCAAGTTTCGTTCAAGTCTTGATATTTCTCATCATTGGGGAATTATAGTAGATAATGCTTCTGATACTCTCGGTAATTGTGTTCACCGTAATGCTTCACCACATAAAAGTAGGATTTTTTTGTTACAAAAGGAATTGCGTTCTACAACATTGCCTAGAAAAAGGAAGGAGTTATCGAGGCTCAAATAACTTTATCAAGGGTACAAAGTTGCATAGAGAATGATGAAAACAACAGCACCAACGAAAGTGATGATTATTCCTCCGGCATGGATGTTGATCCCATCTCTCGGAAGGCGAAGATAAATAAAAGAGAGCATGAGTCTACTACGGATGAAAAATCGTTACATCAAAAAAAAATCTAACGTAGTGAAATTGTTTATTGCTTATTCATGTTATCTATTCCATAATTTTATTTCTCCTCCTAATCATTGCAATTGTAGCAGTGTCCGTAGACAAATATTTTAGGAGTTCATTTTTGTACTATGTGTATAGGGATGCATATTTTAGGGTGATTTTCTGGGAAAATGATTTTATGATGATTACACTTTCTGATGTACGCATTCTTGTTTGTGAACTACCACAACTGACTAAACCATCTGATGGATTTCTTCAATTGTTAATGGATCATAAAAAAACATTGACTTTGTTCTTTTATACTTTTAGGTGGACTTGCCTATAAAATATGAATATTTTTCTATCCATTGTGTCGGTACCATTGATCCTCAGCCTACATATCACGATGATCTCCATCTATGGCCTATAGGGTATTTCTGTATTTGGCATGATAGCTTCACTGGAATTAATGGAAGTCTATGTTTCCACATATACTCTCTTTAGAATTTTTTTATATTGTAGCGTTTAAGCCCATAAATGATTCCATTCTTTTGTATATCATTACCTACAATGATTTCTTCTATGACTTAATGGAAACAACTTCTAAATAATGTTCGTTTTTTCATTTTTCAAGAATTCTCTTTTTTTGGGCATGTTTGTTTCATTTATTTTCTTTTAGTTCCATGGATCTTATTCTGTTTTCTGGAATCCTAAATAGGGAATTTCCTTTAAATTATATTTTTTCTTTTGATTTCAGCAATCCCAGGAATAGGGTTTTATTGTGAGAGTAGAAGAATAGGAAGTAGTTTGGGGAAACATATAGAGGAATACTATACGGGATCCAATCCCACACCTAGTCCCTCTAGGGATGAGATTGAATACCAAGAAACCTTGCAGTCTTCTACAGTTACCAACCAAGTTTTAAATGTGGTCCATTCAAAGATCAACAATCTCTTTTACAATGATAGAAATTTAAAAAATAGATGTCAAGTCAACTGAATTAGTGTTACAATAGTACAAGTATAAAGTTAACTGTATACCCAGTATAATGGCCTCAGCTTTAGATAAAGTTTTTAGCAACGTCTTCTTTGGCACTAATAAGGTGTTCAAGGTGGAAGAGCTTTCTTTAAGTTTTAGTTCTAATCCTGTCAATCACAGTGGGATCTAAATCAATAAATGAGGTGTAAGGGACATGCTTTCTTTCTCTTATCTCATTGAAGAATGTGTTGAATGCATAGTCTCCCCATGCCACGATTTTTTTATTTGACATTTTCTCATTAGGTTGCAAAATGCAAATACAAATTATAATGTATAACATGATATGGGATGCCAAATTTCAACATGAAAATGGATGAATATAAATCTTTGATATAATTGACCTATATGCCATGCTCAAGGTAGTAAGTATCCTAGTAGGAATACGGACCTACCTAGTGCCCATTGAAACACACACCCTCATATTTACTATATGAGTGGAATGTTGATCCATCCTTTTGACTACAAAAGGATACTATCATTCTATAAATGATAAAATAGAGACAATGAATTTGATGCTTTCTGAGTGGTTTTAGAGATGTTATAATACCAATTGATGACATGTTCATGATTTATCCACGAAGGATGTTCTATCTTACTGATTATCAATTAAGAATTTAAGGTATTTTGAATAGGATACGAGCATAGTGAAAGTGGTATTGCAACTAGCATTAGTCCTTAGAGGTATGCAACTGATATTATTGAGCTTCAAGGGATTCTACAAAATATTTACAAGGATTATGAAGAGAAACCACTCCTTGTTGCACCTGATGGATTATTTGATGCTGACCGATTCAAGAATTTTATTCATCTAATTAGACCAAATATTTTGAATGTTATCACACACCATTTCTATAACCTTGGTGTAGGTACATTAAATTCAAGCTACCTAGGATAGGTATCTTAATAAATGGAGTGTTGCTAGTAATGTTAAAGAAAACTAGTGAAATAACTTTAGACAAGAGTTTCAGTAATCAAATTTCTTCTTGGGTTTCGTTAATTGAAATAAGGATAAACCAGCCACCCAACAACAAATCACAGTAGCACCGAAATAAAATAGGTTCCTAAATTATTTATTGGCCTCTCCTTCTAGGGAACGAGCAAACAACCTATCAAAATATAACCATCCTCTGCTGAAAAGTGGTCAGTGCAATCTTTAAAGGGAGTGAGGTGATCCTCAGTATAAATACGACTTGTTATAGTTGATTTTACCACACATGGTTGATCACATATTTATGGCCTTCCCTATCCCTTTGCAGACTCTATGAACCCCATCAACTTATATTCTCCTTTGATGTTCCAAGTTCATCCCTTGAAACCCCATGTTTATTGTGTACACGACTTTTAAACCAATACTCGTGTGTACACGTGACTTTTGACCTCAAACTCATGTACATCGGGATGTGTGCATAAATCCAAATAGTTTTGGTTTTTTCCTAGTATGAGTCCGAACCACTTGACTCTTGGCCTTCCAAATGCCTTGAGAATGCTCAGATTCGACTCTCCATTACCCTTTTGGAGTGCTATATAAGGAACCCCTTTGATACATTGAAGAAGGGGAATTGAAGAGAAAAGAAACTATAGTCCATTGTTTCCTTAGTTTGCTTATACTTGAGTATGCATCCCTTTGTCCCTTTGGAGCACTTTGTGTTCTTCCCAAGATTTCCTTTGTATTGTCAGCTTCCTATCGAGAGATGGAGGATTGAGTTGGTGGAGGCCCAGGTGGAGGACTTGGTTTCTCCGGTTCGTAGACATGCCGACAAAGGTTGTCACTTTTGTAATCTCTGATTTTATTAATAGAAATATATTTTCATGTCCAAATGTTTTTTTCCCATACTGTTACTGGTTCGTGCACATCTTGTTTGTTTTCTTCTACATTATACAATATTGTTGAGTACCTCGTGTTTGTTGATGGGGGATTCCTTAATGCCCTCCTTCAAGGGGATTCCATTCCATCTACATCAGATCATTTATTCTGGAATAGGATTCTAAAGTCTTTTGAGTTCCTTGAGACTTACAGTCATTAGTGGTAGGTTCTCTCGCCATCGACAGTTTTGGGAATACATCAATGTCCCTTGATCGATGGATTCTTCCAAGTGTTATACCTCAACATATTTATTCACTCTTTTTAGATTGCACTATGTACCTTGATTCCCATTTTCATTATCAGTGGGTGATCTCGCGTCTGTTAATGGCATACATCAACGATCGGTAATCAGACGATGGACTACTATGTTCAACCTCGACACCTCTATTCACATAGTAGGACATGTACTCAAAGCAGTTGGTGTAGAAGACCTTCCAACTTGGTGGGATTTTCATATATTCTATCTCCTTGATCATGCCAGTGTTCATGAGATTTCAGCTCTCGTGATTCGATTCCAGTGTATATCAGATATCTTCATCCATTATGGAGATCTTGATCCATTGTAATATTTAGCCATTATGGAGAACTTGATCTAGTCTATATCTTCATCCACTTTGGATATTCTGATCTATTATATATTGTATGTGGAGATGACCACACATGTCACATTTTGTATATCATTCATATTCATGGCCATTGTACTCTTATGTATCTGGAACTGCTCCATGTATTTGTAGTCACATGCAGAGATTTATCATTGTATTGTACTGATGAGTGACTGGTTCTTCCACCTGGGTATTCATTACTCCACTTATGGGATGGATTTTATAATGTATTTCAGCCATCATGTTACCTCTCTAACCTCACACATTAGGGGGAATCTATTATAGCTTATTTTACCACACATGGTTGATCACATATTTATGGCCTTCCATGACCCTATGCAGACTGTATGAACCCCATGGACTTATATTATCCTTTTATGTTCCAATTTCATCCTTAAAAACCCCTTTTTATTGTTGTACATGACTTTTAAACCAATACTCATGTGTACACATGACTTTTGACCTCAAACCCGCGTACATCAGGATGTGTGCATAAAGACAAATAGTTTTGGATTTTTTCCTCATATGATTCCAAACCACTTAACTCTTGGCCTTTCAAATTCCTTGAGAATGCTCGTATTCGACCGTCCATTACCATTTTGGAGTGATATATAAGGAACCCCTTGGATACATTGAAGAAGGGGAATTGAAGAGCAAACAAACTATAGTCCATTGATGCCTTAGTTTTATTATACTTGAGTCTGCATCCCTTTGTCCCTTTGGAGAGCTTTGTGTTCTTCCCAATATTTCCTTTGTCTTTTGAGCTTGCTATCGAGAGATGGAGAATTGAGTTGGTGGAGGTCCAAGTGGAGGACTCAGTTTCTCTGGTTCGTATAAGTGCCGACAGAGGATGTCTCTTTTGTAATATCTAATTTTATTAATAGACATATATTTTCTTGTCCATTTAATGTGCAATCGAATGAATATTGAATCCATGGATGTGTTTAATTGTTATACATTGATGAATATATATGCTAGAGTAGTTCTAACACATTATATAGATAATTCCTGCCTTGTTTGATGTTGTTGAGAGAAAATTGCAAAAGCAAGTGTGAATTGGAAAAGTTCAACGGGGATCTACTTCAACCACTTGGAACAAGGTACAATTCAATATCCCTTAGTGTTAGATGTTTGGTTTCTCTTGCATATTGGGAAATATTGATTTCTGGTGTCTAGATGTCTGTTGTGGTACACCCCAAGGCATAGGAACTTTCTCTCTGCAACACCACTTTTCGCATTGAATCTTGGCATAACCTTCAAGTACACTCTCAGAATGTACTTAATTTTTTTGTAGCATAAAAGGTTTGTATCTAGATAGGAGCGAAGGGTTGGTAGGAGGGTTTGGAATGGCCATTTGAGTATTGGGTTTTTAAATTAGAGGTTAATATATATAATTAAATATGGTTTGGACAATATGGTGAATAATTACATATAATAAGTAAGTATATGTGTGATATTTCTTGTTAAAATAGAAGCTGTTGTGTGTAATATCGTAAGTAAGAGGGCACACACTTATTGACCTTTTCTTCTTTATTTCAAAGTGTATCTATGAAACTTAAGTGATATAGGTTTCTGAGTTCGATAGAAGGTGCTTCGTCTAGGGTTCTATAGAAGAGGTACTATTTTTAAAATTGGGAAGGGATTCCACATATTAAGTATCCTCTAAGTATTGCCCTAGCAACAAATCACAGTAGCATAGAAATAATGACAAACAAGATTTATTTATATAATATATTTCTAAAGAAAACCATCTTATACAATAGAAAACTAAAAAGATAAACTAACCATAGTTGATTGCGCGAGTCCCCCTATTCTTCCCATTCTAATCCTACTACACAAAAGGTAAAATTATATACAACCTTTTGTCATAAAACATCATAAGATTAAAATCTACACAGCTCCAAAACACATTTTTTCATTGTTACTTTGTGTCTTGTACATTGGACCATTCATAGGAAGTGATCTATTAGATCTCACTGTATATACCTCGATCGGGAGCTTATATTCTAGCATTGGGATATGATATTATACCTCCTCAATGGGTACGTGATATTGTATCATATTGTCTCCATATTGGGCCATCCAAGTAATTTAAATCCATCAAGGTAAAGAAAAATATGGATTTAAGGGGTAAGTTGCCACCTAAAATTGGCATTAAAGTAGTGGTTGAGGTCACTATGAATCTATTGCTTATTGTCCCTATATTTTAAGCTTCTATAAACCTCACAACCTTGCTTCACTACTTCCTTTATCACTGATAAATTTTTGCAGAAATTAACTCCTACTCCTTGACTATGACATTGGCTAGAAAGACCTTCAAGATTTTTCATTTGATAAGTCATTTTTTTTACCAAGGTTTCCTCAAAAAATGGATCAGATTCAAAGGAAAAGCAAGAAGAGGATTCCTTCGTATCCAGTCAAAGAATAAGGTACATATTCACTTGAGTGGGGAGATGGGAAAACAACAATAGGAAGGGAGTCTTATTTCTTTAAGCTGGATGGTACATATTTTGTGTCATGTACAGTGGCATGATCATAATCAATCAAACTGAGTGTTTAACTGGGTGGAATAATATTCTTATTTTTAAATTTCAAATTGAGGTCGATTGGATGCATGTAGTTGTAGTTGGGTCATGAAGGAAAATCATGATAAAACCTCACAAACATGTGACACTGTGAAGAGGTCACTACAATTAACTCTCTGCTATTTTCATCTAAGAGATCAAACAAGTTCTCCCTTCCAACTGCATGTTATTCCTTATGTCCATAAGAGAAGTTGAAGAATAATGAAAATATGGTGTTCCCCCCCATCACTTTTTTTCCCCAGTCAGTTTTGATCCTGCTAAGGAAAAAAAAAATCAATGTCTCAGGGTTAGGAGTTGATCGGGGTAGTAAGATTCATTTGGTAAACTAAAGGAGTCTATCTCATCCAAACTATTTGGGGGATGGGACATTAAGAATCTCAATTTGTTCAATATGGACCTCTATATGAATATTTGATGGAGAATTGTATTTGGTAATGGGTTGTGGATTGAGGTTGTTGAGTAAAATATTTGAAGGGATTTCCTATTACATATTGGCTCAAATAGACTAGAAAATATCTAGGGGAGTTTCTTTGTTTGGAAGGGATTCCTTAAGGTCTTTCCCTGGATCAATGACATGATTTCTTGGAATATTGGTTCAAGTTCTAATTTTCTCCTTGGGTTCGATGCTTTCATTGGTTGTGATTGTTATTTTTCTCTTAGCAATCATCCCCTTGATTTCTTAGTGTCACATTTCATCTACTCCTTGGATAAACTCAAAAGGCTAGGGGGGGTTCCTTGACATAGTCCTTACTATGTGCGAGTGGAGGATTTGGGTCTTCAACGTCAGTGTGATACTAAATGGTCCTCTTCTATCAGTTTTTTAAACAAATCAGAAATTAGACTCTCCAACATTGAAGACTTAATTGTGTGGGATTAGAATGATTCTAATGGTCACCTCTCTGCCAAAAATGCTTACTATTTTGAAGATAACTTTTCCTACCATCCCCAAAATTCTACACAGCATAGATCTCTATCCATTTTGTCTGTTGGCATAGTTCCCTGATGAGGAGTAGGGTCATTTTCAAATGTAGTTATCCAAAAAAATTTATTGTGTCATGAGGTTGTTAGAATATTTAATGATGACTTATGCGGTTTATTGGTAAAATATCATTTAAATGCATAGAACAACTATAATAATATAAAATAGAGTTATCCCACATGCATCATTGTAATTATATCATTTGTAACCATTCTCTATATAAAGAGGTGGAAATTGATTTGTCCCACATGTGTTATGGGATGTATTGTAATTCAAACCTCTTGGTATATAAGATAGGTGAAGGAGACCCTTTTGGGTATGTGTTGATTGTAGTTCATCACACATCACATATTGTGTATGTCATTTGTAGACAAATGATTGTAACATGATTGGGTGATGGATATTTATGTGATGCATATGTGAGATTCCATGCAATCTTGGAGATATATTTAATAATAATGGAAGATGCAACCCTTCCCGTGGAAGTAGCCCATATTGGGTGAACCACATATATTAGTGTTCTTTTGTTGTTCTATTTTCTCCAATTTTATTTCATGCTTTATGTTGCTTGGTAGATAGAAGGATAGACTAGTAATGCTTTCCACAAATTATATTGTGTTATGATATTATTTCATATGTTCACAATATTCTAATAGAAGAGCCTAGGTCTGTACAAGGATTTGTTATCTGACTAGGTGCTAAAAAGGAAAAGGTATCTCTCTGGTCTTCACCCTTTGATGCATAGGGATTTAGGCTATTTCGGCAGTATTATTCAAGGAGGTGTGTGAGGTTGTAGTGGTATCCATCATATCAATGAGTATCATATGTTTCATCTCAAGCTTCGTTGTAGTAGGCCTTCAAACAATAAATATGAACTCTTGCAATTATGGTGTTTATTTGAGTTTTCCATATTGAATGATATTATCTCCTTGCAAGTATTTGGAGATTCTTTTTCCATTTGGAAGTGAATTAACGGCGATTTCAAGGTACAAGTTCTCTCTTTAGAACATTGGTGCTAAAGAATCAAGTAGCTATGGTCTTTGTTTGAGGACTTTCAAATCGATGATATCCATAGGGAATTTAACTCTGTAGTTGATGCACTTGCTAAAGGGGCATTGTATTTGTTTGAAGTATATTTGTTTTATGAGGATTTTATTGAGGGGTGATGGATTTCTTTGAACAAGTAGAGGCCAGATCCTATTTAACCCTTTCACTCCTTTTTTTATAAAGTTGTTTATGTTTCTGATTAACAATGAAACAATATGAATTATTAGAAAATAGTATGCCTATAACTACTAAGTTTCTACTACTTTCGAAGGAGTGAAGCAGTCTATGAGTACCATTTCTGTAGGCCCGTCTTTTTGGTACATCACTAGCATGTAACTCTTAAGTAGCGTGACAAATTGTGCTCAATTTTCATCTCTTCCTTAGAGATGTAATGTCTATGTAAAGGGTTTTTTTCCTTTGATTCTAATTGAATAGCAAGAAAATTTTATTTTTTTTCTGATTAAAAAAATGAAAGTTGGGGGGTATTTTTTTTTGAATTAAAAAATAAAAACAAAATTTAAGAGCATTTGAGATAACTATTTAGGAATAGTGGGAATTTTTTATTTTAATGACAAAAAATTGTAGGTTATTGGTTGAATTTTTTTGATATAATATCTAGGCTTGGATGTGTAAAAAATTGTATCTGTGCCACTTGAAATTGTCCTTTAGTGGTTGGTATGTGGGAAGACTTTCACAACATAGTGGTTGTCCATAATGGAGTAGATTTCAATTCCTACAATATCCTTCCATGTCTTGAGTTTTTAAACAATTTCCTTATGTGAAAGGAATTAAGGGATCCATAACAACAAATAATTAACTCCAAAATGGTCAATTTTCTTTATCTCATTCAGTTATGGTGTGGGTCTCAGATGGTCACTCGGGTTCAATGCACTCAGTATTAATTTATTAGGCTAAAGGCCACTCCGTAAGTTAGCAATATAAATTTGATATGAACAATTATAAAAAATTAATATAAAAAATAACTAGTAGTTGAACTTGCGGTCTATCCGCATTCACTAACCACAAATTAAGTAGTTGTGCTAATTTTATTTATTTGAAGGAATTGAAGTAGTTAGGTCGTTAAATTGTGTACCTTTGGAAGACATTAAATGGTTAGTCCATTAATTTGAATGATTAGGTCGGTAATTTCTGGACCTTTGTAAAAGTATAAAAGACGAAGTTAGCTATAGAAGGATTTTTTATAGACAAATCAAAGTTAGGTATACAACAATTTTCAATATATGAATGAAGTTAGACATTTCTAATGGTCACACAAATTAACTAGTGGTTGAAATTGCTGTCTATCTGCATTCACCAACCACAAATTAATTAGTTGTGATAATTTTAATTGTTTGAAGACATTTAAATAGTTAGAACATTAATTTGTGTACCTTTGGAAGACGTTAAAAAGTTAGGTCATTAATTTTCAATAGACAAATTTTCAATAGATGAATGATGTTAGACATATCTAATGGTCACTATGAGTTTTTTGGTTTTTTACTTTTATTCTAGGTTTTCTCTCTTAGTTTGTGTTTTTTTTGGTAGATGTCTACTAACTTAGACTCTACAGTATTTTTTTTAATTTAAGTATATGTGTGCCTCATTTGAACAATTAAAATGGAAGGATAAAGATGAGGAGGACAAGAATAAACACATAGTGGAGGGAGTAGCACGGGTCGTAGGCCTAGATCGAGTTCGAGTTCCTCCTCCTTGTCACCCAATAATGATGGGAGGAGCAGGAGTAGGAGTAAGAGAAGGAGTGTGGATCATAGGATCAAGAGCTCAAATATCTCAAATAATGATGGTAGCAGCAGTGTGGATGGTATGATCAAAATCTCAAATATCTTCTCTTTAATCCCCGACAACAATGTTAGCAGCAGTGGGTTGTTGTCTGATAAGGTGTGATAGACAATCTGGTAATCCAATTACCATAATTTTTAGTTCGTTCAGTTCACTAATGTTAAAATTTTGGCGATCTACTTCAAATTGTTCTTTGAGAGAAATCGTTTCTGAGAAGGAAGGAATCACCCCTTTGAAAATGGAAATTGGGAAAGTGAAATGAATTGACAACCCTATAAGTTGAATATTGAATTGGATTCTCATTTTGAACAAATCAATAGTTAAAGTTTTGTTAATCAAACCAAATTGCATCACTTGTATATTAAATATTAGGTGTAGATGTAGAATAATCGAGGATCTAGATGATGGGTTGTGTAATCAATTTCATAAGTTAAGTCACAAGCATTAGTTTTATCTGATGACATGTTTAATTTTTGGAAATTATGAAACATATGCACTATATGTCACGAAAAACTTATTATTAAATGTATGAGAAGAGGGAATGATTAGTGAGGAGAGATAGTTAGTTCTTAATGTAAGGAGAGATAATGAGTGCTTAATGTTAGGAAATATAATGAGTGGGACATTAAATATTAATTGTTAAGTCCTAAATTTTGGGCACATTTCTCCCTATAGTGTGGCACTTTACCCCCTATATGGTGATGTATTACTTATTATTGATGTAGGCATGGGTGTAATAGTGGTTCTATTAGTTTTTATGGTATGCCTTTGTCTCCTATATAGGAAGGATATGATTTCATTTGAGTAGGAATTGTATATTGTGTTGTCTTGGGTACACAGTACATTGTGTAAGGAAGTTCCTCTATTGAAGAGGATTGCTATTTATCTTTGTTATTCATTATTAAGGCATGGAAAAATCTCTTATTGTATATTTCTGATCTTTTTAAGCTATTTTCTAGGACTTCGTTGCATAACATGATGTATCTGAGCTCTTTCCTCAGGGCTAGCTTTTGCAAAATGAGTCATCTTGGGATTTTCACTACAACTTATTTTATACCGGGATTCATGGATCTAGGCTAAAAATCCACTTCCAAAAAAGGCCGATATATCTCCAGTATGAAATTTAGATACTGACACATTACATTTTTGGATATAATTTTGTAAGAATCTAGGGTTTTTTACTAGTTCAAAACCTAGTAAAAAACATGAGTTTTAGGAAGAAAGGTAATATATGAGGGATACAAGATCCAAATTAAGTGATACTAGTTGCATATGAATGAAGATGGACTCGGGTAGTAGTGCTATAATTTTTAGCTGCAGAAACAAAATATTGGACTAGTGGCATATGATACAAGTTCACTCTTCTAGATAGGAAAAAAATAAGAAGTTTTGGGATATTTCCAATAATGTTTTTTTGGAACATCCAAATTAGGTAAAACTTGAGGAATTGTAAAGATTACACGTCAGGGTGCCACCAATCGAGGTTTCATACCTATAGGAGTCAAAATTCAAATTTTAACTCAGTTACAAGTCGACCCTAAAATAGTCTTCCAATTAGGGTTTGAAACATGTGTTCTGGGGAAAAACATCATATCTAACACATACGAGATAGATATTGAGTGATACCTATTGCATCAGAAAGATTAGATATTAGGGTATATGTGGTAGGATTTTTAGATACAAAAATAAAATACTGGAAACATGGCATACCATACAAGTTTTCTCTTCCGAACAGTCCAAAAATAAGAAGTTTTGGGATATTTACAATAAATTTTTATTAGCACATCCAAATTAGGAGAGGATTACAGCGTCAAAAAGTGGACATACTAGGATACAACAAAACAAAGTTGCATACCCATAGGAGTTGAAATTTTAAATTCACCTTAATTCAAGTTGGCCATAAAACAATCTTCCAATCAAGATTGAAGAAGAAAACTCTATAGTTTGAGCAGTGGTAGATCGCATAGAGAACTAGCAAGTAGTCTCCAAATAATGAAGATGTCCAAAAATAGGATGAAACAATAGATAGATCAACATCATAGTCAATGGAGTTTTGAAGAAGGAAAAATCATATGGGAACTTGAAAAAATCATTGAAACGGGGTCCAAACAACTACGAAATCAAGCTATTATTGAGTACCTCATAAAGTGGAAGAACTTACCAACTAAAAATTCAACATGGGAAGATGATTCCTTGATACATATGCATCCACACTTTCCCAAGAATTGAATACAATTCTTTTATAAAGGGGAGGCATGTTAATCTCTAAATGTTGGGCATAGTTCCCCCTATAGGTTGGCACTTTACCCCCTATATAGGGGTGTAGTACATATTAATGATGTAGGATTGGGTTTTTAGTGGGTATATTA
Organism: Pseudotsuga menziesii; assembly: GCA_001517045.1. Taxonomy (NCBI): domain Eukaryota; kingdom Viridiplantae; phylum Streptophyta; class Pinopsida; order Pinales; family Pinaceae; genus Pseudotsuga; species Pseudotsuga menziesii. The sequence continues at coordinate 241,239 of LPNX010822581.1, read as the reverse complement.
GTTGTTATGGTACACCTTTGTCTCCAATATATAGGAAGTAGATATTTTCATTTGAGTAGGTATTGTATATTTTTTGTCTTGGGTACACAATACATTGTCTGAGGAGGTTCCTCCCTCGAAGAGGATTTTTATGTATCTATGTTATTCATTATTAAGGTGTGGATTACTCTCTTATTTTCTATTTCTGCTCTTTTTATGCTATTTTTGGGACTTGGTTACAAAACATTAATTTATTTGTGAAGAAGGATTTGTATAAAGAATTATATGTTGAGATTTCAATATTTTTCATGGTTTGAAACTAACGGTTGAGGTCTTTATGAAATATTGTTTTTTATGATTTTTAATGGAACATTACACATATAAGAGAAAAGGAGTTAGAGATTAATCTCTTTATCTTATAGCTTATGCTCACAAATTTGACCATAGGACCAAAGGAATAACTAAATGCAAAATGGGTTATATTCTTTGGAATATCCATAAGAGAAGTTGAAGAATAATGAAATTCTGGTGTTTCCCCCCATCACTCTATTTTCCTAGTCATTTTTTAGTCTGCTAAGGACAAACATCTTCAATTTATTATGGTTAGGGGTTAATTACGGTAGTAAGATTCAATTGGTAAATTAAAGGAGTCTATCTCAGCCAAAATATTTGGGGGGATGGGACATTGCGAACCTTAGTTTGTTTAATATGGCCCTCTATATAAAGAATTGATGGAGATTTTTATTTTGTAATGGGTTGTGGCATGAGGCTGTTAAAGTAAAATATTTGCAGGGACTTCCTATTTCTTATTGGCTCAAATAGACTAGAAAATATCTAGGGGAGTTTCTTTATTTTGGAAGGGATTCCTTAAGATCTTTACCTAGATCAATGAGAGGATTGCTTGGAATATTGGTTCCAACTCTAATTTCCTCATTGGGGTGGATAATTTCATTTGTTGTGATGGCCATTTTTCTCTTAGAAATCATCCCGTTGATTTCTTAGTGTCCCATTTCATTTATTTCTTGGATCATCTCAAAACACTAGGGGGGGTGCCTTGCGACAGTCCTTACTACATGCGAGTGGAGGATTTGGGTCATCAAGGTCAGTGGGATACTAAATGGTCTTGTTATATCAGTTCTTTAAACAAATCAAACACTAGACTCTTCAACACGAAAGATTTAATTGTGTGAGATTAGAGTGACTCTAATGGTCACCTCTCTGCCAAAAATGCTTACTAGGCCAATTCCTAGTCTTTGAGCTCCTCGGTTATTAAACGGTGGAATCCTAAAGTATAGAAGCAGGACATCCCAACATAGGTTCTTTGGACTATGCATGGACAACCACATCTTCTTCTGGGACAACCTCCTTAAAATAGGTTGGGTCAAGCCAAACGTTTGTCCCCTTTGTAGGAAAGATAGTGAATCCATTGATAATCTCTTTGTCACGTCCTTTCAACAACCTATTGTTCTAGTTGGAAGTTCTTAATATCCTTTAAGAGACTGTGGATTGGGGATTATATTATTTTGAATATAACTTTTCCTACTAGTCCCAAAAGTCTCTTCAACTTAGATCTCTATCATTTTTTGTGTGTTGTGTGTTGGCAAAGTTCGCTAACGAGGAGTAGGGTCATTTTCGAACACAAATCTCCAAAAACAAATTATTGTGTCATGAAGTTGTTAGAATATGTAATGATGACTTATGTGGTATATTGATAAAATATCATTTAAAGGCATAAAACAACTCTAATATTATTAAATAGAGTTATCCCACATACATCATTGTAATTACATCGTTTGTAACAATTCTCTATATAAAGAGCTGGAAATTCATTTATCTCACATGTGTTATGGGATGTATTGTTATCCAAACCTCTTGGTGTATAAGAGACATGAAGGAGACCCTTTTGGTTCAGTGTTTATTGTATTTCATCACGCATCACATGTTGTGTATGTCATTTGTACACACATGATTGTGACATGATTGGGTGATGGAGCTTGATGTGAGGAATTTGTGAGGATGCCATGTAATCTTGGATATCTCTTTTCTAATAATGGAAGATGAAACCCTTCCTGTTGACATAGCCCATATTGGGTGAACCACATATATCGGTGTTCTTTTGTTGTTCTCTTTTCTCCATTTTTTATCATTCGTTATGTTCCTTGGTAGATAAAACGATAGACTAGTAATGCTTTCCACAGTTTATATTGTGTTATGATATTATTTCATATGTTCACAATAGTCTAACTCTGTAGTTGATGCCCTTCCTAAAAGGCCATTGTCTTTGTCTGAAGGATATTTGTTCTATGAGGAATTTATTGAGGGGAGTTTGTTCGATGAAGGGGAGATGGATTTATTTGAACAAGCTAAGGCTAGATCCTATTTAATCCTTTCGGTCCTTTTTTTATAAAGTTGTTTATGTTTCTGATTATCAATGAAATAGTCTGAATTATTAGCAAAATGTATGCCTATAACTACTAAATTTCTACTACTTTTGAAGTAGTGAAATGGTCTATGAGTAGCACTTTTGTAGCCCCATCTTTTTGGTACAACACTAGCATGTAACTGTTAAGTAGTGTGACAAATTGATGCTCACTTACCATCTCTTCCTTAGAGATGCAATGTCTATGTAACAGGTTTTTTTCCTTTGATTCTAATTGAATAGTAAGAAAAAATCATTTTTCCCGATGAAAAAAATGAAAGGTGGGGGGTATTGTTTTTTAAATTAAAAATGAAAAACAAAATTAAAGAGCATTTGAGATAACTATATAGGAATAGTGGGAAACTTTTATTTTAATAACAAAAAATTGTAGGTTAATGGTTAAAAAATTTTGATATAATATCTAGGCTTGCATGTGTACAAAAATCATTGTCTATACTAGAAAATATCTGTTAGTGGTTGGTATGTGGGAATACTTCAACAACATACAGTGGCCCATAATGGAGTAGATTTCAATTCCTACAGTATCCTTCTAGGTCTTGAGTTTTTACACAATTTCCTTATGTGAAAGGAATAGAGGCATCCATAACAACAAATAACTAACTCCAAAATGTTCAATTCCCTTTAGCTAATTTTGTTAAGGTGTGGGCCTCATCAAGGTGACTTAGTCTTAATTGATTAGACTAACCACAAATTAAGTAGTTGTGGTAATTTTAATTATTTGAAGACATTGAAGTAGTTAGGTTGTTAAATTGTGTACCTTTGGAAGACGTTAAATGGTTAGGCCATTAATTTGAATGATTAGGATGGTAATTTGTGGACCTTTGTAAAAGTATAAAAGACAAAGTTAACAATAGAAGGCTTTTAGATAGAAAAATCGAAGTTAGGTATACACAAATTTTCAATAGATGAATGAAGTTAGACATTTCTAATGGTCACAAAAAATAACTAGCAGTTGAACTTGCGGTCTATCCGCATTCACCAACCACAAATTAAGTAGCTATGTTTATTTTAATTATTTGAAGAGATTAAAATAGTTCAGTAGTTAATTTGTGTACCTTTGGAACAAGTTAAATAGGTAGGCCGTTAATTTGAATGATGAGGCCATTAATTTGTGCACCTTTGTAAAAGTATAAAAAACTACAAATTAAGTAGTTCTACTAATTTTAATTATTTGAAGACATTGAAGTAGTTAGGTAGTTAATTTGTGTACATTTGGAAGAGGTTAAATAATTAGGTTGTTAATTTGAATGATTAGGCGGTTAATTTGTGGACATTTGTAGAAGTATAAAAGGCTTGGGATACATCAACTAATTTAGTTATACAAGACTTTTCGATAGACAAATCAAAGATAGGTATACAGAAATTTTCAATAGATGAATGAAGTTGGACATTTCTAATAGTCACTCTGAGTTTGTGGTTTTTCACTTTTATTCTAGATTTTCGCTGTTGGTTTGTGTCTTTTTTGTTTGTAGACATTTCTACCTTAGACATTGTAGTATTTGTTTTTCACTCAACATATTTGTACCTTATTTGAATAGTTAAAATGGAAGAAGAAAGACGAGGATGACGAGAAGCAACAGGTAGAGCAGGGAGTAGCAGAGGCCGGAGGCCTAGCTCAAGTTCCGGTTCCTCCTCCTTTTCACCCAATAGCGATGGGAGGAGGAGGAGGAGCGTGGATCGTAGGATGAGGAGCTCAAATCTCTTAAATAACGATGGTAACAGCAGTGTGGATGGTAGGATCAGAAGCTCAAATCTCTCAAATAACAAAGGTAGCAGCAGTGTGGATGGTAGGATCAGAAGCTCAAATCTCTGCTCTTTATTCCCCAACAATGTGGATGGTACCGTCAGAATGTCAAATCGCAGCTCCCCAGTATCCCTCAATAATGAAAGAAGCAGCATCATTAGAACTGTTACGTCTATTGGTTCAGTATCCCCCATTAATGAAAGTAGCAGCATGATTAGCAGTACTGCTACGTCTAATCCTTCAACTCGGGTGGATGACTTGATAAGTAACCCACTAGCCATTGGCAATGTGATAAGAGAACGGAGGCAAACTGTGACGGAAGAGAGTAGAGTAATTGTTCCAGATGGTTGGATGGGAGAACATAATCCCCCTGTCCAACCGGCAGATGGAGCCGCGGTCCAGCAGTTGCCTCGTATAGTGATTTCAGAAGAAAATATCCCTAACTATGATGATTCAACATGCCCAATTTGCCAGGACCGATTCCAATTGGGCGAGGCGGCACGTGTAATTCCATGTGGTCACATGTATCACCAGACTTGCATATTCACATGGCTGCAAGCTCAACGTACCTGCCCGATCTGTCGATTCGAACTGCCTTACATACCATAAAGCTGTCTGTGGATTCAAAGTGGCTTACATATAGCACGACCGCTTTTTATTATTCAGTGAATGTTCAGTTTTCCATCAATTTTCAGTTTTATCAATAAATGTTTTGTTTTCTGAAAGTTTCTAGATGTCGATGTGAAATGTTTTCTTAATTATTATTTATATTTATCTTATTTAATTTTTATAAATTTATAAATGTTAATGTGATAACCTTTAATATGTAAAAATGTTTGTATTGTCATTTTCAAGAAAAAATGAAAATCCTTTCTGTGAAATGTTTTTATTATTATTATTATTATTATGTAATATGCAGCCTATTTTGAGATTAATGGATAAATGGATAGGATTGAAGATGCTAAGAATATGCTTAATCATATACATTAAATAAAATATTGTTATTTATTTCCCTAAACATAAGTACTTAATTTGCCCTGTGTTACTTTAGCATCGTGATTACTATTTTTTTTTGCTTATGTTACTTAGGGATCAGATTACCATGTTTTTTTAAAGCATGTGAATTTAGTAATCTCTTTTGTTGAGCTGTCTTTAATGTGACGATAGCTGGACAGCATACCGTTGGATCTAGAGCTACTTGAAATCCAAGCACCTATTGAGCATCTATTGCACAACCCTAGTAGCATTAAAGCACTAGTTAATTTTAGCTCTCTTAAATCTTAAGAGTATAGAATTGATGACTCCAAGAATAAACTTCTTCATCATAATTATTTTTAAAGAATGGGAACTTCTTAATCTCTTAAGAGTATAGGATTGAAGACCCAAAAAAATAGGCTTAATCATATACATTAAATAAAGCATCTCTATTTATTACCTTAACCTTAATTACTTAATTTGGGCTGTCTTATTACTTATGTATCATGATGATTACACTTATTTTGGGCTCTGTTACTTTTGCAATATAATTTGCATTTTTTTTTAAAGCATGGGAATTTAGTAATCTCTTAAGAGTATATGTAACAATTAACAAGTCACATATATCAATAATCTAATTTATAGATAAGTCTAAACCATAGTAGCATAATTCAGTCGTATTTGCTTTTTTGTGTACAGAAATTTCAAACAAATTCGAATTAGTCGAATATTCATTGTATCTGTAATACAGATACGGGTTAATTTTGAAAATTAATTTTAAAAAGCCAACTTTTAATTATTCAAACACTATAAAATAAATACCTTGCAATTTCATACTTTGTAATTCAATTTAATAAGAATAAAAATATGCTAAAAAAATAAATATGCAAATATAATAGCAACATTAGATTTATTGGTTACAAAACCATGTGCCCAAAACCACTTACAACCTTGCTCATTCGGGAGTCAAAGTTAACCCTAACACAATTTAAACATTCATTAATTAATTCCAAATGTAAGTCTTGGTAAATATTATTTATTTTCTTCTTAAAATAATTTATAACTATTAATAACTAAGAGTTTTCTTCCTTATATTAAGGGTATTTTATTTTTTTTAAGAGTAATTTTGGTTGTAAGAAATATATTAAAAAAAATGTAATGATTTTTTTAAGCTTAAAATTTAATTGTTGATATTTAATATTTCATTAAAAATATTGTATATGTTTAACCGTCTATAAATGTTATATATTGTTGTATATTTAATTAATAATATTTTATATAAGAAGTCTACTTTGGTATTTTATTGGTATTGGATTTTTTTGTTACTTATTTTTTTCGTATCGAATTGTATTCATATCTGTATTCATACTCGAATTATGCTACTATGGTCCATACAATCAAGCTTTGGCAAAATTTAACACACTAGTCATATAGGCTTTACACATTTATAGACCATATGAAGATATCCATTTTCTAGCAAGCAGAGAATGAAGCTCAAGTAGTCCATATGTTTTACTCTTGTGGAATTTGTGGAAGAAAACCCACCCCAGCTTGCCCTTAATTATTTATTCCAGTGGATCTAGGGGATTGCTACTACGTCTTACGTTATTTCCTATTGATGTTATTAGTCTATACAGGACAATAGATATGGCAGAATCAAGGAAAATAATAGAATGCATTTTGTAGTGTAAGGATCCTAGTGCACTTTTGCAGACCCAAGGATTTCATTACAAAATGAATTTATGAAACAGTTTATAAAGCAAGAAATAGATAAACAGTGTATGGTATTCTAGTTGGTATGGTAGAAGATTATTTTTTTGAGGTGACAAAAAGTGACCATACATTACATAGATTTGATGAACCTGTAGATAAAGAAGGGAAAAAAATCATTTTTATTCTTTAGTAAGTTTCTTGCCATTCGTTCATTCTAAGTCGACGGGAAAAACTTGATAAATAAAAATGTTTGACCCAATTAGAAACGCCATTCCTTCATTCCAAGTCCACAGGAAACACTTCATTAGAAACGGAAACGGTTTGTGAAACAAATATGATGGTATTTATCTTTATATCTCTTGGCATGATGGTTCAAGAAATCCTCCTAAGAAGTTTTTATTTATTTCTTTTAGAGATTTTCTTGTATCAAAACAATTAATGAAAATATGATCTCTTGAGATCTCTTTGTTTTTAAGACATTGCATGGCTCTCACAACCGATGTTTTTGAGATCTCTTTTATTTTCTTCATCATACAATTCATAGAGAATCTGAGAATGCTAATATAAATAATATATCTTTTGTTGGAAATATTAATCACTGGTAGATCCGTATTTGACGACTCTGTCACAATATTGGTCCAGATCTTGTCGGTCAATCTGACAAGAGGGAAGAGTCCATGATTTGGCATTGTAAACCATTCAAATTAATTTCTGAAGCTAATTTGTTAGGTAGATAGTTATTACAGTCCTTAATGTTGAGTCACTCAATTCACTTAGAAACAATTTTCAGGTTTCCTATAAATAGTAGAAGAAGATTGTAAATCAAGTTAGACAGTAGAGAGAACTTTGGGTGAGAAAAGAGAGAAACAGAAGTTGAAGCTCAAGCTTCTGTGTATGTGATTCTATCAAAGAGCCGAAGCTCTGTAGATCAGTCGGTGAGCCGACAAGTTTGGATCGATAAGTTTGTATCATCTTTTTTATTTCTGGACAATATATATATGAAATAGTTTATGGTTGAATGCATGTTTATTTAGCCACACATTTCCTCCAAATTTACTTGTGTAAATGTTGTTTACAATTACGGTTGAGTGAAAGAATAAGAATCCATAAATTTCTCACTCCATGAAAGTTCCAAGTTTTAGGGAAAAGTGGTGGACTCAAGTCCTCCTAAATATTTGGGTATATGTTTTTATGAGTCATGTCGAATTGTTAAGTCGAGTAAAACTGACAAGTTGTTGAGTGTAACTGACTAGTGGTTGAGGAGGTCAGCCGACTAGTAGGCAATGTGAAGTAACCGACTAGTGGTCGAAATGGAGTTACCGACAAGTGGTCAAAGTAACTGATGGTAGAACCGACAAGTAAGAACTTGTCGAAGTAAATTAGTCGGGTCTAAAAGGCTGACCAAATTTATAAACTTGTATAGTAGGGAGTTAGACAAGTTTCACCCGACAAGTAAAAAAAAGAGGTCAGCGTGAAAGTGAAATTAAAATTTTTATTTTAATATATTTGAGTGGTAAAATCAAGTTTAGTGGGCTTAGTTTTGGCTAACTGTATCACAGCAAGGTTTAGGAAAGAAATCTTGTCTTAAAAGGTGGAAAATTAATTTTCTAAGGAAAGTTAAAAATTAAAATAAATGGCTTCTACTTCTGGTTCATTGCAAACTCCAATTTTTACAGGAAAGAATTATGAATATTGGTCTCTAACTATGAAGGATTTGTTCAGAGGACAAGACATCTGGAAGATAGCCTATCATGGTTATGTAGAACCAACATATATGACAGTATATAACAATCTCACACAAGCTGAGGATGATGTCTTAAGGGAACAGAGGAAGAATGATGGAAAAGCTTTGTTTTACATACATCAAGCCATGCATGAAAGCATACTTCTAAGAGTAGCAGCAAAAAATAATTCTAAGCAGGCATGGGATACATTGGAGACTGCCTATCAAGGTTTGGATAAGGTAAGGACATCCAAGATGCATATTCTAAGAAGAGATTTTGAATCTTTGTCCATGAAAGATTCAAATACTGTAGACACATTCTACACCATAGTTCTTAGTTTGATAAACCAACTGAAATCTCATGGAGAAGACATATGAGACGAAATGGTGGTTGAAAAAACTCTCAGAAGTCTTCCCCCAAGTTTTGAAAACTTGGTTGTGACCTTGGAAGAACACACAGACATGTCGACATTTACTATTTACGAGCTGCAAACTTCACTCATCAATCATGAACACAGACCTAGTAGAACACAAACATCATTGGAAGATGCATTCACAAAACAGTCATCCATAAGTTGTGGTAGAGGCAAGGAGATAAACAACTTCAGAGGCAGAGGAAGAAGTTCTTTAAGAGGAGGATGAGGAAGAAGTCCTGCAAATGCCGCTGGTAGAGGAGATAATCAGAACCCAAGTCATCCAAGTGGCCAGAGGTTTGATAAATCAAAGATCCAATGTCATTATTGCAAGAATTTTGGTCGTTATGCATATGAATGCAGGAAGAAACAATATAACCAAGGAAGGAAAATCCCAAATCAGCACCTATACTTTGACAAGTGCAATGTTAATGGCATCTACATCTCCACTTGAATGCAATGATGTTCAAGAAATTCCATATGACATATGGTACTTCGATTCAGGATGCAGCAATCATATGATTGGTAATTTAAATTTGTTTTTCATTATAGACAGTTAAGTTCAAACTGATGTTGCACTTGGAAACAATGTCCAAGTTACTCTTTTATGTTAGATTTTTAACATTTAAGCTATATGATGTTAGGATTTTATCTAATAGAACAACAAGAATAACAATCAATCACAAAAGACAATGAAAACCCCATAAAGGAGAAAACCCCGCAACTTCCTCAGAGATAGAATCAGCACCAAAAGTAAAACCCAAAGACTTTAAGATGATCTGAAGATCCCGACAATAGTAGTCTCTCTCTCTTGTCCCAACTTCTTCTTTCTCTCTCAGTTATGCACTACAACTTAGTGTGAGTGAATGTGTGTTAAATAGAGAGGATCCCTCTCTATTTATACTAATTCCCGACTTGACAATATCTCACTAGGGCTGAATTCTCTAGAAGAGTCTAATAACCCTAGGGCCCCACAAATGCAGGGAATTTAACCCTTAATCAATAAGGAGGGTGACACTCTATGACTTTGCATGACTTGTTTACATTATTGAATCTCGCAATAGAAACATCGGGGCATGAGATGACTCAATTACATTATAGATACTTCCTGATAGAAACATCAACGTACAATACATAAGATATACAAGCGAATACATTCTGAAGTTACAAATACATCAACACTCCCTCTTAACTAGGAAGGTATTCTCTTGACATGATTTATCAACACAAGTCGTGTTCTCTATATAATCTAGATCATCATCAAGTCATATTCATATTCAAGTCATCTTCATCTTCAAGTATGGATCATCACTGGATCATTATCATGTTTGGATCATCACTTGATCTGGAGCATCACTGGATCATTATCAAGTCTAGATCATCACTTGATCTGGAGCATCACTGGATCATCATCAAGTCTGGATCATCACTTGATCTAGAGAATCACTGGATCATCATCAAGTCTAGATCATCACTTGATCTGAATCATTACTGCTGGATCATCACTGGGTCATCATCACTAGTGCTATCTCAATTCTACTCGTCATAGGAAGTTCTACAGAGCCAGCCCTTTTTCATGCTCGTTGTAGGCCTAGCCTTCATGTAGGTCTTCATCGTCTTCAGCACGTATATCTGAACATGGAATGAACCATGTTAGAAAGGCCCTCCCAACACTTACATCTATCCATGGGAGGAACACATCCAAGAACCATGTAAGAAAAGCATGCCTAGCACTCACATATGACCATGGAAGGAACACATCCAAAACCCATGTCAGAAAGGCTCAACACTCACATCTGACCTCATCTTTCTAGAAAGGCTCTACACTTACATCCGACATAGGCTCTGCACTTACATCCGACCTCATCTTATCAGAAAGGATCTGCACTTACATCTGATCATGTGGGAACACATCTCGCAATCACATCAGAATGCCTCTGCACTTATATCTAATCATGTGGGAACACATCCCACAATAGCATCAGAATGTCTCTACACTAATCATGTGGGAACACATCCCACAATCACATCAGAATGTCTCTGTACTTACATCTGACCATGTGAAGCTCATCCTTCCACCATGTTAGAAAGGCCAACGAACATATCAATTCCCTTTGGAGGGAACCTTGATCTGGAGAACACCAAGCTTCTCCCTGAAGTACTCAAACTTCACTCTGGTTAATGGTTTGTTCAGCACATTAGCTATCTTCTCGTCTGTCACAACATATTGGATCTTTACTGCTCCTCTCTACACCATATCCCTGATACAGTGATATTTGTTCTCAATATGCTTTGAGTTGTCATTGAACACTGGGTTCTTTGACATATTCACACAGCGCTGGTTGTCACAATATATACAAGAAGCATCCATCTGTAGATCAAATAAATTAGACAATAGCTTTCTCATCCATACTGCCTCACATCTAGCCGAACAAGCTGCAACATTCTCTGCTTCAGTTGTACTCAGTGCCACATAGGATTCACTTCTTGCTAAACTAGGAGATCACACCTAATCCCATACTAAAGCAACACCCTGAAGTTCTGTTTCTATCAATGGCACTGCCTAACCAATCTGAATCCACATAACCTTCCAGGTTAATCTTTTGATTCGCCTGATACTTGAGCACATAATCAGTTGTACCCTTTAGGTACCTCAGAATATGCTTTGCAGCAATCAAGTGAACATGTCTCGACTCCGTCGGGAACTGGCTCAATGTGTTCGCAGGAAAGAAGCAAAGTATGACTTAGAGCTAGTTGGATTTACTGATAGTGATTAGGTAGGTGACAACACAGATCGAAATTCTACCTCAGAATATGTGTTCACGCTTGCATAAGGACCAATCAGCTGGCCAATTAAAAAGCAGAGTGCCATAGCACTCTCATCTACAAAGGCAGAGTATAGAGGAGTTGTAAATGCAGCTACTCAATGTTTATGGTTGTAGGGGATACTTGGAGAGTGTGGGTTCGAATCAGATTTTTCAACAGTCATCTATTGTGACAATCAAAGCATCATTCGAATATCCACTGATCAAGTTCAAAGACAAAGAACCAAGCACAGTGAGATCCATATGCACTATATCAGGGATTTTGTGCATGATGGTACCATTGCTCTACTCTACTGCGCATCTTCAGAACAAGTAGAAGATATCTTCACCAAAGTATTCTGTGAGAAGACCTTCAGTAATCTCAAATCACTGGTGGGGATTTTTGATCATGTGGTGAAGAATGATTGATAACAAGATTTCCAAAGTTTTGTTTCATGTCCATGTTTAAGGGAGGATTTTTCCACTGGGTTTTTACCTCTTTCCTTGGTTGTATGGACATGCAGTATGTAAAAGGGTGACTAAGCCTTCTTTCTAGGGCCTATAATTTTTTAATATTTATGGCATAAAGTCAGGCTTAAGGGGGGGGGGGGTATTAGAATAATCAACCCATAGTTACCCATATTTGACATTAATTAAATCATTTTTGTCTTATTCCTAGATTCCCTCTCTATGCTACTTGACTTCCACATGTTCCTAGAAGTCAATACTTGCTAAACTCAGTCATGGAGTGCTTTGGAATCATCCTGGAAACATATTTACTGAGTCTGCTTTATTCCTCGTTCTTTAAAGCACTTATCTACTTTTTCTCAAAGTTGTCTTACTTTACAAACATTTTAAGCAATAAAGGAAAAGCTAGTCTAGGGGATCGTTCCTTGTTTTTTGACCACATCATCCTCCTTCCTTTTCTCCAAACAAAAGCATGAATGAGTTGTCTTTCCACCACTTATTACCTTTCCCACTTTCTTTAGCTATTTCATGAGGATCTTCATAGATTTGGAAATTCCTTTTTGCACCTATGGGGGATTTGATTTGATTTATTAATCCTGTTGTTGGAGGAGAAAGTCGGTATGCCGACTTGAATGATAACTGACTTAGTCGATTAGTCAACTAAGTCGGTTAGACGACTAAACTAGAGATTAGGTTGGCCACCTAAAGTCGTGCCGGTTCACCGAACCGACAGGTAGTTATTTTGTAATTGTTTTGTAATCATATATATTAGGCTGTTGATCCAGATGAGAACTTGGTTCAGTTCTATGTATTGTATGGAACCTCTCATGCTAATATAATGTGTTATTATATCTACTTGTTCTTGTCTCTTGTCTCTGTTATGTATGTATGTTTTAGTATGTATTATTGGTAACCTTATGTGATCTGTGAGATTACAACATTGGTTCCATTGCTGATAGTACATGTTTGAGATATATGCAAGTAGATGATATCAGAACAGGAGATTAAGGACTAGTGGGAGTGTAAAGTAGCAAATTATTTACAGAATTACGCACAAAGAAACAGATTGACAACCACATAAGCAAAAGAAAGATTCTTTACAGAGACCCATGAGAAGTTTGTAGAATCCGTGTCCCGACTTTTGAAGAAACTCCTAGATGAAAAATCTGGAAGGGACTAAATATCAACAGTTACTAGATAAAATGATTCGCGGGGGAAGAACAAACTTGTCGGAGTGGTTCGAAAAAATCACCGACGAATTTTGCGACGAGCAAGCAATAGAAGACAGAATTTCGGTGGAAACCATCAAGAATAAATTCTACACATACCTCATCGAACAATTCTTGTGTTCCTTACCGACCTTGTTGTTTAAATTCTTGATCAAGAAGGGAGCAAGTCATATTGTCGAACCCCGTCCATCACTTTGCGGATCACCATTAAACCCTAACTAGGCAGAAAAGAAAAAGAGGTGGGAAAAATTCATTGTAGAAAGTGAGTGGGAATACTTCTAAGCAAGTAGACAGAACTATCCGAGCTTTCTAAAGCGTCAGGTAGGCTATGGGGGGGTAGCTGGTCATATGTCGAAATAAAGTGGAGTGGATTCTAGTTAACTAAAAGAAATACAAATCACTAGTAATCCAACCTAAAAAGAAAAATCAAGAAGACAGTATCACACAAAGGTATGATGGAATTATAGAAAATAGAAAGGGAAAGGAGGATATAAAGTAGGGAATAAAGAAGAGAAAAAGCCTCAGTGCTGCAAAGAGGAATGAGTACTAGGGTGATCGACCAAGAAAGAAATCCGTCGGAGTCAAGTCATGACCAACGAGAAGAAGGCGTGGAAGAAGAGGTGTCCCCTATGGAAGAAGAACTATGGATAGAGCAGTGAGAAGCTCTCCAATTAGAAGTTCCCCAGGAAGTAAAACCTCCAACAGATCCACGTACACGGATACAAGCTATTGTTGAAGAGGACGTCAGACTAGGAGCTAGTGACTTTGGTATCTAAAGCCGACTAGACGATGAGACATACACTGGTAGACATCTCATTATTCGTCAACCAGAAGAAGGAAATTGGGTTACGCTTCAAGCGGTGCCCTCCAACCAAAGTATCCACTTACTTTTACCGACACATGAAGGAGCACCCCCCTGCCAAATACAGCTTTGGAAGACACAAAACATTCAAAACTACAAACAAATAATTGTAGTTGGACATTGACAGACGAAGTCGACACTAACTGACTACTGGTCGAAGAGGAAACGACAAAAACAACCGACGGGAACGAGATTTTCATCGATGATAGTTCTGCGGAGAGGAATCAGCAAATAACCCCACCACCCCCACCACCACCTCCACCACCGCCACCTCCTGAAAGCAGTGACAGTGACTCCGACATGGGTCACGGGTCAGCACACATTCCTTTATATGAGGGTGATGAGGACCCCAAATGAAACTGGTTCGTCTATGAGTCGACTTGGGAGGCTAACCAAATTATGGATGAAGACAGGTAGATGGCACAGTTTGTTGGTGCCTTGAGGAAAAGGGCATTAACTTGGTACATGAACTTTTATTAAAGAACCCCCATAGCAACCAAAGACGAGATCAAAACGCAATTTCTATCATTTTTCAAAACTCCAAATGCAAAACATCTAGCAGCAAAGAAACTAAAAATGGCATCACAGAAACCAGGAGAGACTGTCTACGATTACGATAAATTATGGAAAGACCTTCTTAGCCAATTGGACTATGTTATTGATGAACAATTATTAATCCAATGGTTTCTTGCAGGTTTATCACAGAAAATTCATTGACACATAAGTCTAGAGACATTCAAGACTTACGAAGACGCGCTTACAAAATCTCTCGAAGTAGAAATGGATGAGGACATACCAGCATTCTCCACCGATCATAGATTAGAAGAACAGCTTGAGAGCATATAGAAGTCATTAAAAGAATTAAACCTCAAAAGTCAGGATATCTGGTGCATGAAGTGCTCGACAGCTAGACATTCCAAAGACACCTGTTGATAGGAAATCAGCCGACAAGACGTTCGATTTGTGCAGACTAAATGTTTTTGTGACATTTTCCATGAGCATGGAGACCACTCGACAAAAGATTTCCCATTCAACACGAAGAATGACAAAGCATCTTGGTGTGCAATCTGCAAAACAAAAAATCATAACATGGTCGACTACCATCTGAACCTCAAGAACCGACAAAATTATAATTCAGTCTATTAGACCAACACAATTGCACAAAGTAATGAGCAAAACCACGCACCAAACGATCAGAACAATCAGATATACAATGGTTGAAGATACAAGCGTCGGTATGACAATTGACATGGAGGCTATGAAGGTCTAGGTCGATTCTCTGGGAATCGAGACAACCGACCACGTCAACCCATCCAATGTTTTACATGTTATAAGGAGGGACAATGACATGCAGACTGTCCATACAAGGACAGGACTGACCTCAAATTCTGTACTAATTGTGGCATAGGGGATCACTCATTAGAGGATTGCCCTATTATGCTTGACAAGATAAATAAAAAGAAGAATGTTAATGTCTTGTCGTATGTGCAAAAACATGATACTATCAATACAAATAATTTAGATATCGTAACTCGACAAGGGACGAAAACTGGGAGTGATAACCCCCAAATAAGTAAGATAAAAGAGAAAAATGTTTATCCTAACTGAGTTAAAGAAAAACAAATATGTAAAGATGCAACAAATGTGTTTAAAGAATTTGCACGACAGGAAGTGGCTAATGACAATCGACATAACACAATAAAAGAACTAATACAGTTTGTACAGGAAGATAACTCAGTATCTCAGTTCATCGACTTGCTATATGAAATAAAACATAACAACACCGAAAAACAAACAAAGAATATTTGCGGTTTAAATAAAAAAGATAAAATTGATGCCGACCCACTTGTCGACCTAGAAATTCAAGGATACCACATCCGATAAGTCGTGCTCGACTTTGGATCACAAGTAAACATCATGACTCGTGACACTTGGGAACAACTAGGTAGACCTTGACTATATGAGTCAAGTATATACCTGAAACTAGCTGACCAAGGACTAATTCAACCTATTGGAGTCTAGAAAAATGTGGACACCACAATTAAGGGAATATCAACCAAAGTCGACTTCGAAATCATTGACCCTAAGGAAGGATCTAGCTCCTTCCCAACGTTGGTAGGTCGACCTTGGGGAAGACATATGAAAGCGTCGATATCCCTAGATAAAGAGAGAATAAAATTAAAAGGAAATGGACAAAAGGTCATTGTACCTATTCATCCATCCCAAGGAGAACCTTGGATAGAACCTATCGATAAAGAAGTCGATATCTGACAACTTTATCAGATACAAAATAATGCAGATTAAACAAGAACCTAATATCTATGGAGAACTTCATTTAGGTAACCAAGACTCAGTCGGTTATAATTCAGATGCAAAACTATATGATTAGGAATTCGAGAACTATGAAACAAAAGCAAGAGGGTGCTGGACTATCCAAAAAGTACAGAAAAATCCCACCTGACAGTGCTTCATAGTGTCCATTGTCCCAAAAATATTTGAGAAAAAAATTAGGGAATACCCTACGCTAAAACCTACAAATATAAATAATACACAAATACCGAGATATAAGGAGAGAGAATCACTAGTCATGCATATAGAACAAGTGTCCAAAAATATTGGTGAACATGGTCGACTACAAAGTTTAGTAGAAACTTTTACAGGACAAGCTGCTAGATGGTGGGATACCCATCAAACAAGAATGCAGACCTGGACAGCGGCTTCAACCTACTTTGTTGAAAGGTTTGGAGGTAAGAAGTTAACCAATCAAGCTTAGATACCTGTTTTCATTCAAGGACAGAATCCAGAAGACCATATTAAGACATGTGAAAAAGAATGGAGAAGACTTGGGTACAAAGATGAACGCACATGGCTGCATTTGTTTCCATCAACCCTCGCCGACTTACCAAACAAATGGTATAAGATGGAGGAAGCCCGAGGTGAAACATTCCTATGGCCTGAAATCAAAGAAAAATTTATCAAAGATTTCAACTTTATACCATTAAATAAGAATTTGGTCGAAACAGCAAAGCAGATTCAAGAATTTATACAGCCGACAGATAAAAAAAAAAAAAAAAAAAAAACCTTAAAAGACAACCAACAAACAATGAACTATAACAATATACAAACCAAGAAAATACCACAGTCGACAAGACTACAGTTAGAAAATGAAAATACAGAAGGGAAAATTTTGAGATGGAAATCAAACCATGTCGAAACAACCAAACCTATTTGCACAGTACTCAAAGTTGGAACCACCGACAAGGACGATACCGACCGAATGACTGCAGCCGACTTCCCTGCCACATTCTCACAATTTAAAGAAGGAAGTCAACTAATCAATGAAGCCAAAGCACTTGAATGGCTAGATGTTAAGGTCAAAATTAGAGAGTTCGACATCTCAAATGATGACCGACCAAAAATGGCAAAGATTGGAGACTACTGGAGTGATGAGCAGGCAACAGAAATAGTGAACCTCTTAAGAGAGTTCCAGGATGTATTTGTCCTAGATTATACAGATCTCAAAGGTTTAGTCCACGAAATGGGTGAAATGAAAATTGACACTAAACCTGATGTCCGACCTGTGAAGAAAAGGCCATATAAGCTAGCTCATAAATACAAAGAGATAGTCAAAAAAGAGATTGATAACATGCTTGCAATAGGCATCATCTACCCCATTGACTAGTCAAAATGGGCAAGTCCAATGGTCGTTCAACCTAAGAAACGTGATCTGACCAAATTGAGAATTTGTGTTGACTTCAGGGAGCTAAATCAAGTGACACTAACAGACCCATTTCCAACTCCTTATGCAGATAAAATATTAAATGAAGTTGCAGGACATGAATGCTACTCATTTACAGATGGATTCTCATATTATAACCAAGTGCCAATAGCTAAAGAAGATCAGAAAAAGACAACATTTGTATGTGAATTTGGCTGATTTGCTTATAAGTTTATGCCTTTTGGATTAAAGAATGCACCTGCAGTATTCTCTAGAATTGTGGTCAAAACATTCCAAGAATATATTTACAAAACCATGGTAGTATACTTTGATGATTGGACAATATACTCCATGTTAAAAGATCATTGCAAGTGGCTAAGGCTTATGTTGTAAAGATGTCAACAAACCGAGTTAGCTTTAAACATCAGGAAGTGCATATTTGTGACCCCCATAGGGATATTGTTAGGACACATTGTCTGTAAGGAAGGTATTGAGGTAGATTTTGCAAAAATCAAAATTATCCTCGACCTAAAACCACCAGTGAACTCAAAACAAGTCAGAGTGTTACTAGGTCATATAGGCTATTATAGAAAATTCATAAGATACTACTCAGATATGACCTATGCACTAGAAGAACTATTAAGGGAAGATAAAGAGTTTGACTGGACAGAAGAGTGCAATATATCATTTGAAAAACTAAAAAGAAAACTAGTCGAAGCACCGATCCTAAGGTTTCCAAATTGGTCGACTAAATTCCATGTCCACATCGATGCATCAGGTCTAGCAATAGGAGCAATCCTAACTCAGCCAGGGGATGATGGAATGGATTATCCTATAGTCTACAATAGCAGAAAACTAAACAAAGCTGAAAGAAATTATTCGACGATAGAAAGAGAAGCATTGGGAATGTTCTTTGCACTACAAAAATATCGACACTATCTCTTAGCTAATCCATTTATATTTTACACTGATCATCAGGCATTAAAATACCTTATGAATAAGGCTCTACACCATGGAAGAATTTTTCGATGGCTACTTCTATTCCAAGAATTTGAATTTAAAGTCATCGTCAGATGAGGTAAGTTAAATGTCGGTCCCAACCATTTATCTCTAATCGACACAGGAGAGGAACTGATAGGAGTCGAAGACAACTTACCAGATGCACATTTATTTCGAATAAAAGTAATCTTGGCAGAGTTAGAGGAAATAGCTCAGTTTTTAGAAGATGGACAAGCACCAGAAGGCATGAGTACCAAAAATAAATAGATCTTAGCCATGAAAGTTGCACCTTATAGCCTCATAAATGGATTCCTGTACAAAATGGGTTTAGATGACATCCTTAGAAGGTGTGTACTGGAACATGAAAGAAACAACATCATGCATGAAGCACATTATGGACCTCCAGGAGGACATTTCCAAGGAGACACAACTGCAAAGAAAATCCAACAATCAGGGTTATGGTGGCTGACACTTTACAAAGATTGCAAAAATTTTGTAGGCAAATGTGACACATGTCAACGACTAGGTTGACCCCTGCCTAGCACAGAAATGCCTTTGATATCAGTAAACCCAAGTTTGACATTTGAAATTTGGGCCATAGACTTCATAGGACCATTTCCTATACCAGCAAAAAGAACAGGTGCAAGGTACATAATAACTACAGTTGAATATGTAACCAAATGGGCAGAGGCAGAACCAATCGACACATGTTCCAGTGAGATAGCTGCAAATTTTATCTATGAGAATATCATCACCAGATTTGTATGTCCATTAATCCTAATTAGCAACCAGGGAACACACTTTATTAATAGAACTATCAAAATCCTAACCAACCAATTCCAAATCGACCATTGTCGGAGTACAACATACCATCCTTAGTCGAATGGAGCAATTGAAGCATTTAACAAAACATTAACAAAAGGACTAACCAAAATATGTAATACTGATAAAGAAGACTAGGATGAGAAGATACCTGCAGTACTATGGGCATATAGAACAGCATACAAATGATCAACCGACCAAACCCCCTTTCGACTAGTTTATGGATAAGAAGTAGTAGTTCCACTACACTTCTGACAACATACACCTATTATTGTAGAGATTCTACATGTCGATGTCGAACAAGGAAGAAAAGACCGAATATTACAACTAATTAAACTTGAAGAACATCAACTAATCATGACACAACATTAAGAAATCCAGAAACAACAACAAAAACCATGGCACGACAGAAACATCAAAACCAAGAATCTGTCTATAGGAGACCTTGCTTTACTATACAATAGTCGAGTAAAAGGAAAACCTAAAAAGTTACATACAGAATGGATGGGTCCCTATGTTATCGAAGAGATACATACCAATGGATCAGTCTGACTAAGGACGTTACAAGGCATAGTATTTCGGAAACTCGTTAATGGATCCCGACTAAAACGTTACAGAAACTAAAAAAAAAACATATAACGACCATAACAGTGAAATAAAAGCTATAAAAATATAAAAAATCCAAAAAGAAAAATAATACCATACACACACAAAATTATGACAGGAAGTCACCACTTCAAAAATCAACATCATGCCCATCAAGATAACACCATCGACCATTTTCATAACCGACATTGATCGACGACCTCGATAGTCCCATAGCGCATTCATGACCTCGAGCGCTGAAACCAATTCACCATTAACGCACACTCAAGTGTTCTAGCTAGAACATCACATCCGCCATTAATACACCTACCGACGAGAACATCCAACGTGCCCCCTATAAATACTGAACCATTGAAGGATCATTCACCACAATTCAAACAAAGAGAACATTAGAGCAACCAGACGACTGAAAACCAAGAGCACTGTAGTAAAATTGACCCCCATACCAACAATATGGCACCCAAATAGACTAGAGCCTCAGCCAAAGCCATGGAATTACAGACTGCAGAAACACCATTAGTCAGGAGACTAAAAAACATTAAGAATGCTAAGGTGCAGGAGGGCTCATGGAAAAAACTATGGGCCGAGATAAAAGAATGGGCTTACATCAACAAGAAGCCTACTCCAGCTACAGAGAAAATACAACACAGTTCCATTGTAAACTATGCCAACGCGTCACTCATGGCCAGCTTCAGTGGCACAAAAGAAACAGCCGTCAAGTTTGTCATAAGCTAGTACCACAACGATCGGTTTTACTTCCACCGACTGGTCGACATATCTGGCGAAGTTATTTCCAAGCTGACAAGGTTATCAAACAAAGGAGACCTAGTACCAATTGGTATAAAATAAGGACTAGTCGAAGAACTAACTGAGTCACCATCAGGAAAAAACTCGAAAGGGTTAATGATTAGTCAAATCACAGCCCGAAGGCCATATATTGTGGCCAAAATAATAGCTATAACACTCACCATGGCAGGTCGTGGAAGCGACCTCAAACTAAATATGTTAGAAGCAGTCGACACCATTGCGACTAATGGAAAGATATACAGATGGGCCCAATATGTCGCTAACATGATTAAAACCATCTATGAGAAATGCCAAGAGATGAGAGGAATTATCAATTTTCCATCCCTTATCTTATGGATAGTAATGTACTCTATTTTCCTTGAAGGAGACAAAAAAATTTAGGAACCAACAAAATTCCACATGTGGAGATTCAAACCCTCCTCCTAGAAAGGAATAATGATGGAACTTGCCAACATGAAAGTGTTGTTGGAAAACTGGCTCTAGTAGCTCAAAGTCCGCATGACCAGATGGAGGGCGCCTCAAAACATCCGATGAAATCTACCCAAAAAGGCCCACATTCAGATAGAGCTCGACCATACTGCAGTGTGGTACATGCAGGGTGCCAAACCAAATGCAAAGGACCTCAACTATTATCCGCCAATCGAACAGATCTTTCGGGACCTATCTCGACAATCTGGAACAAAAGTACCAATACTAGCAAAGGAAAAGGTAACCAACTTCTCGATAGAGGAGCCGTTGATAGACCAAGAGAAGGAAGAGGATTATGAGCTTAACCTCTAAATTAGTACCTTTGTGTCGGAGGAGACACCGATCGAAACTACTGGTCGACTACAAATCATAATCAAACCTCCGATGACACAGAGGGTAGAAACACATACATAAGAAGCACATGCAGAACAACAAGTAACCAATCCGGCTGAAGAAAATATCATCCCAACTCAAGAACCAAGGGAAGAGATAGAAGTTGAAAACCTAGAGTACGCTATCACCAAAGAAATTATCACCAAATTGTTGAAGGAGATAGCAGCTGCAAGAAAGAGGAAAAGAACACAACAACAACAACAAGGGAAAGGTAAGCGCAGGCTTATCATTGCAGAGTCATCAGACGATGAAGAAGAACTAGCAGCTACAGCCATTGACATAATAGAAGATACCACCACAAACAAAGTGCCAGTCGAAACCCAATTCCAGAGATTTGTTGAGACAGGAGCACTACAAGGCCGACCAAAGAAAGTGAACATTACACATACTTCGATGCTTGAAACTATTGTAGATCTTGTGTCTACACCCCACCTCCATCTCTGACAAAAATAATAGAAGAGATAGTACCAAAACAACTCTCAATAATCCCACTCGACCTATGCAAAAATGCTATGTCGGAGGCTGTGAAGGATAAATTCGACCAGGACAGAGACCTCGAGGCATTTATTGAAAATTTGCCTGAGATATTCACGTCGGTGCAAAAACTCTCTACCAAAGCACCTCTGTTTGAAGTTGGTGGATCTCGACAACCTGGCCAAATATTTCAGGGTATAAAAAATTTTGCAACTGTGACTTCGACCTTCGAGAGGAATCCCGACAAGGAAGCCGAAGTTGTCACACATCGGACCACGACTATCACTTCGACTGAACCCAAACCCCACCTACTAGCCTCTGAACCGATCGGAGGATAGGAAGAATAAAATATCGACGACATAAATCGAGAAATCAACCAAATATTCTCTGAATTGGACTCACCACACCAGACTAACAATCCACCACTTGACCACATTTTCACCAACGCAATCACACTCGACCATTCACCAACCCCATCACCACCACCACCACCCCTCGACTCAGAACCCCTAATCCAACCAGTTGCACCAGAACCAACCCCACCGCAACCATCAGCGCCAACCGCATCCACTTTTAGACCACCTGCATCCGAACAACCAAAGGCATCATTCATCCCACTGCCCCAAATAGAAATACCATCAACCACTACTGCACAGCAAATAGAAAATCCAGACTCGACCTTTGCAGGTACACAGGTGCTGAAACAAGAAGAAGCGAAGAAGCACAAAAAGAAGAAAAAGAAGAAGGACCATCATGGACAGCTAGCAATGGTCCACATCAATCTAGTTGGGTCGACCACTGCAGTTGATGCAACCAAATTAAGAGATCTAGAGCTAGAACAACTACTAGAAGTGCTAGCATTCGAAGCAAAGACAAGGAACGAGCACAGATGTAAGGAACTAGACAACAAGGAAAAAGAACAAGTTAAGTTCCTTAACAAGTGCAGGGACCTGGTCTAGTCTGTGATACCAGGACCGGTAGAGGTCGACACTGACAAACCGCTAGAAATATCTTATCAGCTATTTGAAAGCGTGGTGTCGACACTCCAAGAATAGATTCAGGAAACAAAAGAAGAGCAGAAAGAAGAAACCATCCGACTACTAATGGAGTAGCACACAGCCTTTTCCGAAGCCTACAAAGTGTTGCAAGATCACATGGACGAGCCTGTCATCACCAAATAAGTACTAAGAGACTGGCCTGCATACTACGAGCAAGTCTATCAGCACACCAGGAAGACCCGACAAGAGGTCCAAGCGCTTGAGAAGCGGAAAACCATTGACGAAGCACTAGGAAGCACAATTGAGGATCAATTACTTCTTGAGACAGCTAAACTCCAGAAGCTTGAGCAGGAAGCACATCAGTGGGTGCATCATGCCATTCCCAACTTAGAAAAAGTAGACATCATCTACCCACAGATGAAACGACTCATGGAGACAGCAGAGGAAAAGGACCAACTTATGGGTCCCAACATGGAAAGAATAGATGAACTTTCCATTCAAAAGAAAATGTCGATCTTGTCAAGTCTGACTACACTCACCATCGACATATAGAAAATATTGCAGAGTTGGACAGATTTCCAACATCATCTAGTAGTAACAGCCCCATCAATTGTCAAAGTCTGTGTATAGAAAAGACCGACCATCAGACTTCACAGCCCATAAAGATCAAGCACAAAATAATGACTACTTAGACAGACAAGGAAGTTTTTGTACCTCCCTATTTCTTCGGGACAAAGAAACGTTTTGTTCATGGGG
Organism: Pseudotsuga menziesii; assembly: GCA_001517045.1. NCBI lineage: Eukaryota > Viridiplantae > Streptophyta > Pinopsida > Pinales > Pinaceae > Pseudotsuga > Pseudotsuga menziesii. The sequence continues at coordinate 216,848 of LPNX010822581.1, read as the reverse complement.
GAGATGCTGGAGGAGAAAGTCGGTATGTCGACTTGAACGATAGCCAACTTAGTCGATTGGTTGACTAATTCAGTCAGCCGACTAAACTAGAGATTAGGTCGGCCACCTAAAGTCATGTCGGTTCATCGAACTGATAGGTAGTTATTTTGTAACTATTTTGTAATAATATATATTAGGCTGTTGAGCTAGATGAGAACTCGGTTAGTTCTGTATATTGTATGGACCCTCTCATGCTAATATAATTTGTTATTCTATCTACTTGTTCTTATCTCTTGTCTTTGTTATGTATGTATGTTTTAGTATGTATTATTGGTAACCTTATGTGATCTATGACATTACAACACCTGCTTTTTGACCAATTCGAATAGCAACCTAGTGCTTTCGAATCACTCATGTAATTACATATTTGAGCAGCCTATTACTTCATATGGTTGGCATATGTACACTTATTCAATACATGATTAAGTTATGCTCCAATTTAAGTCTCCTTTTGTGTGAATTTTGCACGTTTGGTTAGCAATTTTTGTGAGTGTAATTGATCTATCACTTGGGTTCAATTTCCACAGTTGGTGTTGGTGGTGGTGAGAGTAATGATGATGATGATGATGATGATGATGATGATGATGACGACAATGATGATGCTGACGATGACGATGACGACGATGATGATGATGATGATGATGACAGTGGTGTCGACGATGACGACGACGATGATGATGGCGGCATCGACGACGACGACGATGATGATGATTAATGTAGACCCTTCGGTCTATTGAACCTTATGAAAAGAGAAAGAAATTACTTATATTTTTTTAATATTTGGTTTTTATGGTTGAAAAGCTCAGAAAGAATCATTCATAGGTTCCCATAGTTTTGACAAGTTAGAAGACCATGGAGATTAGAGCTCTGACAAAGGTCAGAATACCATGAAGATTAGAGCTCTAGCAAAGGTTAGGAAACAACGATTGAATGTGGGTGTACACATGGTTGTAACACCCCAGTTTTGACCCCCAATTGCATTAAATTATATATGATGTAAATAACATTATTAAATCATGGTGTGGCGCTCAAGGCAAAGGTCCCGCCATGGATTTAGCATTTTACATTTCGGTAATTAAAATTGATGTCGATGGTTATCATGCTAGCTGATGAAACAATATAATTTTTTACATCATGTAAATGTGAAATTAGTAAAATACCCACAACTAGCTATGTCAATGCAACATTAAAGAGGTGGGGGCATGATTTCACAAGGAATAGGGGGGGGGGGGTATTGAAACATTTGAACCAATGGGGAAAATCCAAATGTCAAAGGGAGAACCCATCAAGTTGTCAACTACCTTTCTTGTCTTATTCACCTAATAATTTATTACTCCCATAAATTGGTTGAGTTAGTCATTGCATGGGGATGGGAAGAGTATGGCAATCCAAATTCGAATTGGAGAAGCCATTAGTTTTTGGGAAACGTGATTTTGACTTATGGGGCAAGTTAAGACCCAAAAATTCCTACCCATTCCTTTATGCATCCACGTTTTTTTTCTCCTCCTCACGTTTTTGGAGCTGTTGTGCATTCCCCATTCATGTTTTTGTAGTTTCCTGTGTTTTTCCAATGGCTCAAAAGTTGTTTTGTTAATATTTAGTGGCTGGGATCTCTGCTAGGCATTTTGGTTGTTGTTTTCCTCATTACCCAGCTAAGAAAAACCATTTTTGGGTGTTTCATAGTAAAGGGAGAGTAGATCCACGAATTAGGGGATTGAAGGGTTTTTTGTTGCCCATGTGAAGCTCCTAGAACATTTTTGAAACAAATTGCTCATCCTGGGTCATTTTTTCCCATTTTACCAGTCCGTTTGGGTTGGAAACCCATCCCTTTTGGTTATGTTCTGTGGCTAGGAGGGTATAACCACAATTTGGGTGTGAATAGATATCGTTTTTGCCTTTGGAAGGCTATCGAACGTTTTCTGAGGTGATTTGATCACTTGCGTCATTTTTCCCCATTTACCATTTTTTATTTTGGGTTCCTAGAACATTTTTGTCCATACCCAGAACTTGTCTTTTGATCTGTAGTGCATCCTTGCGTTGGCTTGGCTGGGTAAGTCTAAGAACCCATCTGTTATTGGGTTGACTGTGTTGGGATGTGATTATTGACTTGAGTGTGGGTGTATAGTCTTGTTGTGTGTGAGTCTATGTTTCCTAGTTCCTTGTGGTAATCATGCCTAGCTCGGGGGTGGCAGTGATGATGAGAGATTAAGGAGCACGCTAGCCTATGGTTGGGTGGAATGTTGCAATGACATAGCTAGTTGTAGACAAGATTATTCATAAGATAAGTATCTCTGGTGTCAATCTCTGCATTTGGATTTGCTTAATGAAATATGATGAATAAGTTAAATGCTTACATAAATGTAATAGATTCCGTTGTATTTGCAATTGTTATGCATCTGTACATGTTGTTAGTTGAATGCATTTTATTATCATGTTCATGGGACTTAAATTCCTTGGGTTTGATAGCATTATAGTCATGTTCCCTCTCTGGTAGAGTAGTGGGTACATGACAACGATGCCCTAAAAGAAGATGAGATTTGCCCTCAATTCTCATAGACTCACATAGCTCACGAATCCTTTCCTCCCATGGTGTTTTAGGAATTGTGAACAATGTCTTGTTTCACTATGAAGCTCATGGTAGTTCATTCTTATCTTGGCTATATTAATCTTCTTCTTTAAACTTGTTAATATAGAGAGGTACATTTGATCTTCCAGATTATGATTAATGACTTGCTTGTAATATCTTAACTTTACTTTACCCTCTAAATATTTCTCGTCCCATATTCTTGCATTGAACTTATATGTGATACTATTTTTAAGATTGTTGATATGTTGCAAAGTGGTATGCTCATCAATTCCTCAGTGATTTAACCAAGCGAATCTGTACTTATACAATCCTCTCTTAATCCGAAGATGACCTTTTCTAGAATTTAAGTCAATTTTAGGGAGTCTATATTCTTCCATGTTATTTATATTATTCTTGTACATCAAATATTTATACATAGTGATGATTTCAATGGGGGGAGACCCACTTCTATAAGGAGAATAAGATATGGTGTATTGCTCTTAATTTTGAGGTTATACATGATCAAACATTTTTGAATTTTCTTGATCTTTGTCCAAGATTCTAGAGAGATGTTGCACCCCAAAGCTTCACAACTGTACAAGATAACGAGAGTGGTGAGAATTTCAAAAAGGGACTTATTTTTATCCCACGTCAACAGATTCCTTGATTTACAAATATTTTCTAGGACAAAGTAAGCTTTCCACCATTCATTAATCCTTTTATCAATGCTATAGTTCCAATTGAGCTTGTGATGGATATCAATTTTGAAATATTTGTAGCATGACACTTCCTCCAAGTTATTATTACCATAAAAAAAATTAGCATAAGTATCTTTATTTGACTTGATAATCATAACTTTAGTTTTGTCAATATTAACAAATATACCCATGTTAGAGCATAAATCCTTGAGAATTCTTAATTGATTATCAAGGTCAGAGGGGATCCTTTCTAGAAGAACAATATCATCAGTATATAGAAGGAGGATGACAACTATCCCAGCTAAGGGCATTCTAGCACAACCTACTTCTTCCAAAACTCCTTCTAGCTTATCAACGTACATCCTGAAAATGGTAGGGGAGAGGGGGCATCCTTGTCTGGCACCAATATTTGTTATAATTTTATCATTTAAGCTAGCATTATGTTAGGATCTTTAACTGATATAATAACAAGTACACCAATCAAACACAAGAGACAATGAACACAATGTTTTTCCTTGGGGAAACCATAAATGGAGAAAACTCTGCAACTTCCTCAGAGATCGAATCAGCACCAAAAGTAAAATCATAAAATAGTAAGATGATCTCCCAATAGTAGTAGCCTCTTTCTTCCTAGCCCTAGTGTCTTCTTATTCCTTAGCAATGCACTACAACTGAGTGTGAGTGAGTGTGTTCTAAATAGAGAGGCTAGCTCTCTATTTATACTAATTCCTGGCTTGACAAAATTCTACTAGGGCCAACTTATCTAGGAGAGTTTAATAACCCCACAGCCCTGGAACTACAGGAGTTTAACCCTTGATCAATAGGAGGGTTACCTAGAATGACTTGACATGACTTGTTTACATTATAGAACCTCCCGATAGGAACATCGGAGCATGACATGACTCAATTACATTATAGATACTTCCTGGAATAAACATCGGGGTACAATACATGAAATATACAAGTGAATACATTCCAAAGTTACATATACATCAACACTCCCTCTTAACTAGGAAGGTATTCTCTCAACACAATTTGTCAGCACTGGTCTTCTTCTCTGGATCATCTCGTCATCTGCATCTTCAAGTCATCTGCATATTCAAGTCATCTTCATCTTCAAGTCATATTCATCTTGGATTTGGATCATCACTCGATCGAGATCATCATGGGAACACCATCACTAGATCTGGATCATCACAGGGACATCATCACTGGATCTGGATCATCACGGGGACATCATCACCAGATCTGGATCATCACTCCATCTAGATCATCATGGGGACATCATCATTGGATCTTGATCATCATTCGATCTAGATCATCTCGAAGACATCATAACTGGATCTGAATCATAGATCGATCTAGATCATCATTGGGTCATCATCATAGGTGCTATCTCATGATTCTTCTCGTCACATGAAGTTCTATAGAGCCATCCCTTTTTCATGCTAGTTGTAGGCCTAGCCTCCTTGCAGGTCTTCTTTAGCGCTTATATCTGACACTAAGTTAGAATGGCCATCACTCACATCTGACTATGAGAGGAACACATCCAACATCATGTCAGAAAGGCATAGCCCTTACATTCACCAGCACGACAGTACCCAACTACTATAATCTATGAAAAGGCTCACCACTCACATCTAACCTTGACTCGTCAGAAAGGCACAACACTCACATCTGACCTTGACTCATCAGAAAGACATAGCACTGACATCCACCAGCATGACAGTACACAACTACTATCATCTGTGGAAAGGCACAGCACTCACATCTACCAGGATGTCAATACACAACTACTATCATCTGTTAAAAGGCAGAGCACTTACATGTGACCTTGAATCGTTAGAAAGGCACTCCGGCCTAGACTAAGGGTTCCTAGTAACTGACCAGGTGCCTCCATTCAGAGAATGGCAGTAGCCCTTATATCTGACCCTAAGTCAAAATGGCCAACACTCACATCTGACATGGAAGGAACCAATCTTCTCACCATGACAGAATGGAAATAGCCCTTATATATGATCAAGTGGGAACACATCCCTCAATGGCCATGCACTCATATTTGATCATGTGAGAACACATCTCACAGTCATATCAGAATGGCCCTCAATCCTAGACTGATTTTTCCTGGTAACTGACCAGGTACCTCCATTCAAAGAATGGAAATAGCCCTTATATATGATCATGTAGGAACCAATCCTACAGTCACATCAGAATGGATAGCACTCATATCTGACATGGAAGGAACCAATCCTCTCACCATGATAGAATGGCTCAACCCTTACATCTGACCATGGAAGGAACCAATCCTCTCACCATGTCAGAATGGCTCACAAACTCATCACTTCCCCTTGGGGGAAATCTCAATCTAGAGAACACCAAGCTTCTCCTTGAAGTACTCAAACTTCACTCTGGCTAATGGCTTCATCAACACTTCATCTATCTATTCATCCATTACAACATACTGGAGCTTCACTACTCCTCTCTACATCATACCCCTGATATAGTGGTACTTGATCTCGATATGCTTCGACTTGTCATGGAACATCGGGTTCTTTGACAACTTCACACAACTCTGGTTGTCGCAATATATACAACTAGAATCCAACTCGTGATCAAATAAATCAGACAGTAGCTTCCTCAGCAATACTACCTCACAACTAGCTGAACAAGCTGTGACATACTCTGCTTCAGTTATACTTAATGCCACACATGATTGCTTCCTGCTAAACCAAGAGATCACACATGATCCCATACTAAAGCAACACCCTGAAGTGCTCTTCCTATCGATGGCACTGCCTACCTAATCTGAATCAACATAACCCTCCAGGTTTAATCTTCTAACTCGCCTCATACTTGAGCCCATAATCAACTGTACCCCTCAGGTACCTCAAAATATGCTTTGCAGCAATCTAGTGAACATGTCTCGAATTTGTGAGGAATTGGATCAAGGTGTTCACAACAAAGCAAATATATGGCCTCGTGTTCGTTAGGTACATCAAGGACCCAATCATCTAACGATACATCATGGCATCAACCGCTTCTGATGAAGCATCACTTAATAGCTTCAAGTTTGATGCCATAGGTGTCGTCATGGCCTTACAGTCCATCATCCCGAATCTCTTCAGGATATCTATCGTATATTTCCCTTGTCCTAGGGAAATTCCATCTACATTCTGTCACACCTCCATGCCTAGGAAATAATGCATCATACCCAAGTCCTTCATTTCAAACTCGGCAACAACCTTCCTCTTCGTATCAGTAATCAACCCATCCATACATGTTACAAATAGATCATCTACATATAGTAGGAGCATCACTAGGTTGGCATCCTCAACCTTGTAGTAAAGGTTGGAATCTGCTTTACTCTTGGTAAAGCCCAAACTGGATAGAAAGATGTCAATTTTTCAGTACCATGTCCTGGGTGCCTGTTTCAAACTGTACAGGGCTTTCTTCAATCTACACACATGAGACTCCCTGTCATGTGTTTCAAAACCGAGTGGCTGTTCCACATACACTTCCTCTTCCACTACACCATTCAAGAAGGCACTCTTGACATCCATTTGGTGTATCTTCCATTTCATCACTACAGCCAGAGCAAGTACTGATCTGATGGAAGTGTATCTGGCTACAGGTGCAAAATTTTCTTCATAATCTATTCCTTCTTTCTGGGAGAAACCACGAGCGACAAATCTTGCTTTATATTTTTCTATGCTACCATCTACAGCATACTTGATCTTGTATATCCATTTGGAATTTACAACCGACTTCCCTTTTGGTCTTGGGACAACATCTCAAACATAATTCTTCACAATCGATTGATATTCTTTGATCATAGCATCCTTCCATTCTTTCCATTCTATCGCTTCTTCATAACTGGAAGGTTCTTTATCTATGAAATCACATAATAAGGCTACATAACCAGAGCGGGGTCTTGTCCTCTTTCTTTACCTGTGGTTCTCTTCTGGAGCCCCATATCTTTTCGCACCTTGGATAGCTTCTCGTACCCAAGTAGGTTTCCTCTTATGAGGATTCTTCTCCTAAGGTGGATCTACAGGTTCTTGAGGTTCTTCAAATTCTCGATCTTCTTCTTGAGTTTCTTCGTTCATGGTTGTGTCATGAATTCTGGGTGCTTCTGATTCTTCAGGAAATTCAGTAGGTTTCTTTCTAGATTTGTTGTAAGCTGAGTCTTTGAAAAATGTTACATACTTGCTGATGTCAGTCTTCTTGAACCTTGGGAAGTATATTTTGTAAGCCTTCGAGCTTTCAGAGTATCCCACAAATATACCCTTCTTTCCTAAAGTATCTAATTTTTTTCCTCTTCTCTTTTGGAATATGTATGTACACTGGACAACCGAATATTCTAAGATGGATGAATTCTCGTTTCTTGCCAAAAAATACTTCTTCGGGTGTCTTGTTCTCGACTACTCTGTGTGGAGTACAGTTTTGTACATACACTGCTGGTCTGGAAACTTCTACGCATAGATGCATAGGAAGATCTTGATCATGAATAATTGCTCTTGCAACTTCCATGATAGTTCTATTCTTCCTTTCTGTAATCCCATTATGTTGTGGATTATATGGAGTGGGCAACTCCCTCTTAATCCCTGAGTCTTTGCATAACTATTTGAATTCATCTAATGTGAATTTTCCGCCATTATCTGATCGAAAGGTCTTGATCTTCTTTTCAGTGTGGTTCTCGATCAAGGCTTTGAATTCCTTGAACTTGCTCAATACTTCATCTTTGTTCTTCATGAAGTAAATCCATGTCTTCCTATTAAAGTCATCAATGAATGAAACATAGTATACACACACGCTTAGTGAACTTGATGACATTGAACTGCATACATCGAAGTGAATGATTTCCAAGATTCATTTTTCCTTGCTCTCGCTACTTGGAAATGTCTTCTTTGTATTCTTTCCTTTTGCACATCCTTTGCAGACTCCATCATGTTTTTCTTGAATTTCTGGAAGATCTTCAATAGCTTTGTTTGCAAGTGATAGTGCTTTGTAATGCACATGTGCAAGCCTTCCATGCCAAAGCTCATTTGGCTCTACTGTGTCATGGACTAAATCTTGTTCTGGATGGGCCTTCAATTTTTATAGACCTCCTTCTTGTTCCCCAATCACTATTGCATCATTAATAGTCTTTTCCTTTGGCCACATGATAACTTGGCCATCTATAACTGCAACCCTCATGTCGTTTGCATCTATTGCATATATGGAGAGAAGGTTCTTCTTTAGTCCTGTTACGAACAATACATCTTGCATATTCATAGACTTTCCAGAGTCTACCTTATAGGAGGATTCCCCGCTACCTTTTATTGGATATTGGTAGTCATCTCCAAGTTTCACCTTGTGAGGTGATTCATGTTCTGAAAGTTTTACAAAGGACTCTTTGAATCCTGTCAAATGTTTGGAAGCCCCACTGTCTATAAGCCAATCATTGCTTCCATGTGTGATGTTTCCTGTGAGAGCAGAAATCAAGACATTTTCTTCATCACTTGAAGAGTCTTCACTTTCATATCCGGTTCTCTTTGTGGAAGGGTCATCATCCTCTGCAACATGAGCATGATGTCTTTTCTTGTTTCCGCTTTTCTTATTTTGTCTTTTAGGACAATATTTTGCAAAGTGTCCTACTTCATCACATGTATAACATCTGCTTCTAAACAAATCTTTTCTAGAGTTAGTTTTATGGAAATGCTTACCTCTGGAGTGATGAGAACTTCTTTTGCTTTTCTTGGAATGAACTGTGAGGGCTTGATCTTCACTTCCCATCTTTTCTTCTCGAGCTGCTATCTGAGCTTCTTCTTGAGAGCATTCTTCCCATAGTGTACTAAATTTGACTAACTTCTTTCTGGCACAGATCCCTTGAATAAAGGAGTCCCATGATCTAGGGAGACCATTCAAGGTGGTCATCACAATCTCTGCATTCTCCACTTCTTCATCTACTGCTCCCAATTGTTCCTTGATCTGAGATACCCTTGTAAACTAAGACTGGATGGTCTCAACATTCTAGATCTTTACATTCTTCAGTTGGTTTCTCAGAGTCATCTTCCAGTTTATGTTCTTCCCTTCAAACAATTTGGTTAGGGCATCAAACATAGCTTTAGGTGTCTTTAGGGAGGACACCTGTGGTATGAGGTGATCCTTGATTGAATCAACAATAATGCTCTTTTCCATAACCATCTTCTTCCTGTGTAAGTCATTAGCCTCATCTCCCTCTGGAACTGGAACCTCCTCATTGATATAGGAGTCCAACTCATTTTCTTCCAAGACGAGGGAGATCCTATACTTCCAGGCTTACAAGTTATCAGCTCCCTCAAGCTTTTCATCAAGATTGGTATGATGAGACATCTTAACTAAGAACCTCAAATGGAAATACAAAAGATTTAGATCTTACTAGGTCAATATGTCGGATCTAGATTTGGAGCTGAATTTCTGTAGTGCTGGTTCAAGGGCATATTAGGGTTTGGATTTTTCGGAGTTCTGTCCAACCAAATGCTTTGATCTTGATCTCTAAAATTCGATTTTGAGGAGGAGATCAATCCAATCCTGGGCTCACTGAAAAATTCCACTTATGTGGAAATCCCTAATTTTCGGTAGCAGTGTGAGGTCCAAAGCTTAAAAAGCTCAGAATTGGATTCTTCTTTGCAGAAAGATGCGCCCTAGGGAGGACAGTTAATCCAACCTTCTTTTGCTGAAAATTTGTGGAGAGAGATACACAAAGTAGAAATCCATAGTTCTTGCAGCTGCACAACGTCTTCTTCTCAGGTTAGCTCTCACACCATGTTAGAATTTTATCATTCAAGCTAGTATTATGTTAGGATCTTTCGGTGAGAGAATAACAAGTACAACAATCAAACACAAGAGACAATGATCACAATGTTTTTCCTCGGAGCAACCATAAATGGAGAAAACCCCACAACTTCCTCAGAGATAGAATCAACACCAAATGTAAAACCCCAAAACAGTAAGATGATCTCCCGGCGGCAGTAGCCTCTTTCTTTCTAGCCATAGTGTCTTCTTCTTCCTCAGCTATGCGCTACAATTGAGTGTAAGTGAGTGTGTTCTAAATAGAGAGGATAGCTCTCTATTTATACTAATTCACGACTTGACAAAACCCTACTAGGGTTGACTTCTCTAGGAGAGTCTAATAACCCTAGTGCCACGGAACTACGGGGAATTTAACCCTTGATCAATAGGGGGATTACCCACAATGACTTGACATGACTTGTTTACATTATAGAACCTCCCGATAGGAAGATCGGGGCATGACATGACTTAATTACATTACAGATACTTCCCAGAATAAACATCGGGGTACAATACATGAAATATACAAGTGAATACATTCCAAAGTTACATATACATCAACAATATTACAATTAATATTTCTTCTAAAAGGATTTATAGCTTATCAACATAAATATCGAAAATGGTAGGGGGAGAGTAGGCATCCTTGTCTTACTCCAATATTACTATTAATATTTTTCGAGCACCCCTCAATGCTCTTAAGTTTGGAAATGACTTTTTTGTACAACCTTGTTGCAACAACTCTCAACTGTAAAGGAATGTTTAGCTCTTCTTATTTATTCTAAAAGTTATTTCTAGGCACAGTATCAAAAGCTTTCCTAAATCCACAAAGCAACAAAAGAGATTGGATTTAATATTACACCAATATTCTACAATTATCTTAAGAGTAATGAGGTGGTGTGTCGTAGAGTGATGCCTTCTAAACCCTAACTATTTTTTAGCCCACTTACCTTCACTTTCAAGCCATACCTCGATTTTCTTCTCTGAAATGATACCATGTAGCTTGGCTAAGGGAGGGCTAATCATAATGGTTCTATAGTTAGAGGGTTATTTTTATCACCACTTTTAAAGATAGGAATACTAAGGCTCTGAGTCCAAGGATTAGGGAAACCTTGGGTGACCACGAGATTGAAAAGCTTGTTAATGTGAGGAATGAGAATGGTTCCTCCAATTTTCAAGATTTCTCTTTGATATCCTTCAATGTCTTTAGTTTTCCCATTTGCTAGGTGTTTGACCCAAAGTCATTGTCTTCTAACAAGAAAACTTCTTTCATTACAATAACTTTTTGAGTGTTAGTAATAACATTTGGGGATTTGTAAAACCTTTTAAGATAGGAATCTCAATATTAAAAAATAACCATTAAGAATGTTATTATATTAATTATATTTTTTTAAATAACATAGTTAATAAATAAACATTTACTTAAGATTGAATATTCACATTTGATTGTACATTTTAAAATTACTACTTTATATGATATTCATTAAATTTTATATTTTTGGAAACTGGTTTTGTAATTTTTAAATTTCATTTTGCAATTTGCATTTTTATGGTAGTTTGTCAACAAATACCTCACAACTTCAACGAAATAATCAAATAGAAGTCACTCCGTTATTGCCTGTCCAAATAAATATCCGATATCTTACCCAGTTCCAAAAGGAACCATTAATCACCACAGAAAGTTTAAATGGCCGCCGCCACTTGGAGTTTTATGCTCATGACCATTATTTACGACTAGTTAATATACATCGCTGGATTTGAAGTTAAGAGGAGCTATAATATATCTGGGTGTTCAAGATAAGGCTTTCCCATCAAACCATCATTCACCACACAAACTTTCAATGCTTGTAGACACTAGGTATTCAAATCAATGACAAGTCAATGAAAATTATACACTATCTACTATTCCTCATAGCAATAATTGCTGTTCGAAGTGATGGATGGACACTAGGTATTCAAATCAATGAAAATTGTATATTACCTACTATTCAGCATAGCGTTAAATGTTACTTCAGGTGGGTGTACTATTCAGCATAGCGTTAAATGCTACTTCACGTGGGTGTATACGCCATTGGTTGTGAATAAGGATGGATACTTGGCGTGGGATAACTAACACTTAAATCGTTTTTTTTTGGCGATTTGTTCCTTAGATCCAGTTATAAAAACCCGTCCACTTATGTGCTACTGAACTATGCTATGGCACTGTGTCTTCAGGGGTTTTGGACCATTTTAAAACGACCTAAATAGTCGAAATTCCAAAAAAATAACAAGACATAATGGAACTATATCCTCACCAGAAAACCAGCCGCCGAGAAACGGGGGCGATTTGAGTGCCAGTTATATCACACCGTTCACCTTAGGCCAATCGAGAAAACCAGCCGCCGAAAAACTGGGGCGATTTGAGTGCCAGTTATATCAGAGTAAGCTATCTACCCGATGATTTGCACCATGTCCACTTGACATCGTCTAGTGCATAGCTTACTCCGTTATCCTCTTTAGATGGAGACTGATTTGCGACTGCACTTCATAGACTTGGAAATTTCTATGCATATTAAAGTGCTTATATAGTCATTAAGTTGATCAAGCTAAACCTATGTAAACACTATTATATGCTACTAAAAACTTGTTTGATGACTTACAAAGTTAAAAAAAACATCCGCCAATCTCAGATTTAGGCCAGAGAGATACCCTCCGTAACATCAGATTTATCTTGTAACATAAATATCATGACATAGAAATATAATTATTTAGTGACTACATAAATGACCAACTTGCTGATCTCTCTATGCTGCCTCCTGTCGACCACGAGTGACAAGGTTCAGATTGTATAATCTTTCATTAATGGTTTTCCCTTTTAATATAAAGCACAGGTTAAAGATGGAAGACTTTCTTTAAGATCAAGAACAACTAATTAGAGATAGAAGACTTTTTTTAAGATCAAGAAGAATCCAAAGTCTTATTCTTCAATTTCAATTTTCGATTTAAGATAAAGATAGATAGCCGGATGTGTTTTTTTTCACTTTGTAACTTGATCAAATAAGTTTTTACTAGCAGATAATAGTGTTTACATAGGTCTAGCTTGATCAACTTAATGGGAGAGTTATGGAACATTATGCAGTGACTCTATACGCAATCAAGTGTATGAAGTGCAAACACTGGTAAGTCTCAAATTTGTAACTCTTCAAGTGTACGAAGTACAAACACTGGTAAGTAGCAAATCTATAAGTCTCGGTTTCACGGATAAGCTATCCACTAGACGGCGTCACGTGGAACCCCAGTGCAAATCCTCGGGTAGATAGCTTACTCCAGTTATATCACGCCGTTCACCTTAGGCCAATCCAAAAACTTGGGCATAGTAAGTCCCCCTGTCCCATCAAAGACAAATGGACTTGTATCACGCCGTTCACCTTACGCCAATCCAAAAACTTGGGCATAGTAAGTCCCCCTGTCCCATCAAAGACAAATTGACTTGTTGATTTTGTAGTCTTCCAAGTGCAATTCCAGGACGTTTCCAACTTTACCCTTTCTGCGTTACCACTTCCTTGACCTTCTCAATTTAATTTCAGAACCCTTTTCCTTCCGTTTATTCTCATTCGTTTCCTGTCCTCTGTTAAGTTGAAGTCACCCCTGGTTATGACATTGGAAAGTTTGGATGTTTTTTCATTATAGACTTTTTCTTTTATTAGTTTTTTTTTTAAAGAATGTAATAGTCTAGATTCACAGAACTTGATATAGGAACAGTTCAGTTTTTTCTGGATATTATGGCGTATTTGCTGTATAAAAGATGTATATGATTATCTTCGATTCTATCAATACCAAGAAACTGTATTTCTTTTTGAATGATGTTTTTTCATTATAGACTTTTTCTTTTATTAGTTTTTTTTTTAAAGAATGTAATAGTCTAGATTCACAGAACTTGATATAGGAACAGTTCAGTTTTTTCTGGATATTATGGCGTATTTGCTGTATAAAAGATGTATATGATTATCTTCGATTCTATCAATACCAAGAAACTGTATTTCTTTTTGAAAAAAAAAGTCACTTCTGGTTAATTTTTATCTCCAATCCAATTGAAAAGCAGAGTATAAGCATGAGAATAGGTGTTTTGCTTCTTCAAAATCTAATGCCTCTCACTATACATCTTTGCCTTCTTGTTGCATCTCCTCTCTTCCTATGGTTCTCAAAGTCATGTCTGGGCAGTCAATACGATGATTGCCTTAGTTCCAAAACTATGTGTGGAGACATTGAATTCGGGTATCCTTTTGGGGTAAATGGCAGTGGCTGTGGTGACCCTGACTTTCAGCTACACTCATGTGATTACCAGGGCCATCCTATGCTGAATATCGGAGGAAATGAATATCACATATTAGAGTCCTCTTACTTGGCAAATAGCAGCAGACAAAGAGTGCTGACAATTGTTAACGACAATCTGTGGGGCCGTAGATGCAATCTTTCAGCTAACTACTCGCAATTCTGGTGGGCTGGCTCTAATTTTCAGATCGCCAATGGGTGCACTAATCTCACGCTTTGGAAGCACTGCGACCAAATTCCTGAGAATGGTTATGGAAATTTGAGTTTATGTGGCGATGATTGGCACTACAGTTTAAACCCTGAGCAGACACCCTTCTGTAATGCATATCAACTACCAATTAAGAACCTTTCTATTGATCAGTCCATGAATAATCAGACTTTACTCGGGGAGGGTTTCGAGGTAACATGGCGTGTCGACCCTAAAAGATATGAAAGCTGTGCTGCTTGTTCTAACAGTAACGGGACTTGTGGTTATCACATTGCAAAACCGACGACGTTTCTTTGCTATTGCCCCGATGGCAGATCGCATACAGACAAATGCCCCAGCAATTGTAGGTATCTTGATTACAAAGCTCAGTGCTTGAACTCTATCAATCTGCAAAGACATATTGAATTCTACCAATTATACTCTCAATTCATGTTATGTATATGTGTTACCCGATCTCTCAAGCATGCGTTCTCGTACCAAAAACTGCAGGTATTCAACATACAGGAGTTCGAAACAGGTCTTTTGTTATAATAGGTAAATATGCTTTCTTCCTATACAGTTAAAGTCCACGTGAATTTGCAATTTGTTTCCATTATTTTTCTTAACCATGAGAACAGCAACCTTGCCCACCCAGGTGAATCTCTGTCCCAGAACAGCAATCTTCCCACCCAGGTGAGCCTCTATCCTAGGCGTTCAGGCCTACCCTTGGAGTCTTGTCACAAGGGGTCAATGAACAACCTTACCCTAGCAGGTTTTGAACTTATGACCTCCAAGAAGATAACACATGTTCTTAACAACGAGTGAGCTTAGATTGCTGATTCTCTCCATCCAACTGGTAAGGAGCAGAGTCAACAGTTGACTCTGCTCCTTGCCCATTGGATGTAGAGAATCAGCAATAGGGATAAGGATGGCCCTTAACCACTAGCACACCCACATAGTTTGTGGCTGGATGGCCTAGATAGGGATCAAATGGTTGAGAGATAATTATGGAATGGAATACAGTTTGAGAATATTCCTCATATTCTTTTTAGTTAAACAAGTTCAACTGAGTTATCTATGGCTAGCTACATGTTATCAGGGACATTTTTCCTCATGAACTGTTGGTTATGGATCAATCAGCTACTAGTTATCCATACATTGCTACCATTTATCCATTCATCACCTAACTACCACTTATTTTTTATGTTCATTTTTTTATAATTGTTTATTTTAAATTTTGAACAACTGCCATAGAATCAATCTCTGCAGTCATACTCCTTCATAGATGAAGGCCTTCCCAAATCTCAAATAAAAACTCAATTAATTAGGCCCACTCATGTGCCCTGCATTTTGCATCTATTATTATGGATCCATAATTTTAGATCTACGAGATAGCTGGAAGACACAATGACATCAATCTGTTATTATACCGCAGGTTGCTCAGTGCTCGGGGTTGCGTTGACAGTAATGGCAATAGCACTGTTGTTAATGTTTTATGCAAAGAAGAGAAACCCTCCTATCGGTAGCTCGACATCAAAGGTGGAGAAATTCCTAAAGGAATATGGTTTTGAAATGCCATCCAGATATTCACTCTCTCAGCTGAAGAAGATCACAAACAACTTTGCAGAAAAGTTGGGAGAAGGAGGTTTTGGTGTTGTGTATAAAGGAAAGCTTCGTTCCAACGAAGTTCCAGTGGCTGTTAAGATTCTTGATAGGCATAGACACAGCGAAACCCAATTCATGAATGAAGTAGCCACCATTGGACGGGTCCATCATGTCAATTTGGTTCGGCTCTTAGGGTATTGTTTCGAAAGCCCTACAAGCGCACTGGTTTATGAGTACATGGTCAATAGATCTCTGGATAAATTTATCTTTGTCGAAAAAGAGGAGGAGCAAGTCTTAAGGTGGGAACAATTGTATTCAATCTCTTTGGGCGCCGCTCGTGGAATTTCCTATTTACACAATGACTGCGATAAGCGCATCATACACTTCGACATCAAACCTCACAATATATTGCTGGACGCCGACTTCACACCAAAAGTTTCTGATTTTGGTCTCGCTAAATTTTGTGGGAAGGAAGAGGACCATATATCATTGACGGCTGCGAGAGGGACACCGGGATATGTGGCTCCAGAGTTGTGTGACAATGATTTGGGTCCTGTTACAGATAAATCAGATGTCTATAGTTTTGGAATGCTGTTGCTGGAGATTGTTGGGGGAAGAAAGAACATCGATTGGAGGGTGAGCCGTTCAAGCCAGTTTTATTTTCCTGAGTGGGCTTTCAAGATGCTCGAGAGTGGGGAGTTGGGTATGAGATTGAGAGGAGGAATCGAAACAGAAGATGAGGATCAGAAGGCAAGGAAGTTGACTAAAGTTGGATTGTGGTGCATACAATACCATTATGGAGATCGTCCTTCTATGAGTAGGGTTGTTCAAATGTTGGAAGAAATTGGAGACGACATGCCGGATCCTCCATTGCCCTGCATTTCCGTGGCTGCACCAGAAACAACTTTACTGCCTTGGACTGAATTAGAAGGATCTTCTTCAATTGAAACATATAAAATCCCGTCTTTGCATAATCGATACTCCGTGAATGCGCACCAATATACTTTGTGAGTCGGCTATGAATGGATTAGTTAACTTCACAGTACACGAAATCGATATGGATTTGGTGGCCAAGTATTGGAAGCGCGCGGCAAGCGCTTGAAAAACCCAACCTAATTCTATTTGTTGATAGGATTGTAGGGTGGACCAAACACATCTGGTTCAAGTATTTCTTTGTGAAATATACTACTAGTATATACATGTTGCCTGTAATTACTTCTCATCTTTCCTAAGTTATCAGTATAACCTGTATGTGTGTTACCTTTCAATTAGCATAATGAAACATATTTTTGATGTAATATATTTATTAAATAGAAATATTTAATATGTTTCCTACCAATATATATAAGTATGTCCAGGTTATGCCAAAAAAAAAGCCAAATATTAGACAACCAGTGTTTGTATGGTTAAAAATAATTAGAGAAACATTTATATTATGAACTAGCAACAACCACATTAAATTAATTAATGTCAATCACATTAAATTAATTAATGTGTCTAAATAAGTGGATAAGCTTAAATTTAAGCACATATTATATGCAAAAAACATTAATATAAAAAGTATGTGCCTAAATTTAGGCCTATCTACGTATTCAAACACATTAATTAATTTAATGTGGTTGTTGCTAGTAACGGGTGAGCACATGGACATATCTACAAAATATTAATGGCAATAATAATGTTTATTTAATTATTCAAATATATAATAATAAATATAAATAATTATTATAAAAAGTATTAATAAGAGTAATGTTGTTTATTTAATTATTATAATATAAATAAGAAATATAATTAATTATTATAATTAAATGTATTAAACTTGAAATTTAATACCTTTAAACTTAATCATTTTAATATCTATTTGGATTTGAATAAATGTTTCTTTTTATACATTTATACATTGTGTTATTTAAAATAATAAATAATGTATGCCAATATTACAACAAATTAATAATCCATATTAATTAAAGAATCTTGAATATAAATATAGTATAGTTTGGAGATATTTTTTTTATTGGAAACAATTAATTTAGTAAAAATGTTTTTCTTATTTATAAAAATATATTATAATATTTTAGATAATAACAAAAAATAGTAATAATATTGGTTAGGTAAGTGTAATTAATATTTAGAAACAATTCATGTATTAATAATTTTGTTTTTAACATACATTGTAATATATTGTAATATTTTAGAGAATAGTAAAATTTTAATAATCATAATTAGTTAATGTTTTATTACATAAGAATATTAAATACAATATAGTATTTAATTAAAATAACTAGAATAAAGTAATAAATGCAAGGAAGATGTGACATCAAATCCTTGCAAAGTGTGTGAGTGTCATAGCCTTTGTTTAATTTCATAATTTGTGAATTACATTGAGGAATGCAAGCATTCAAATAGTATGTAGGGCTTTGACAAAAGGTTGTGATAATTGTCATTGGAAATGTGAGAGTGGAATGTTAGCATTTAAAATAAAAAATTTAATATGTGGCGGAAAGGTTTTATTAGACTCTAATAGTCCAAAAGTTCTATAATCGCCATGTTGCATTATGACTATGTTTAGTAATGTGGTAATAAAATTGTAATAATTGTAGTTAGGTGAGGGTAATTAATGTGTTATTACATAGTAATATTCAATACAATATATTATTTTAGATCTTAATAAAACAATATTAAAAATAGTTAAGTAGGTAAAATTATAAAATAATTTTATAATAACTGTATTTAAGTACAATGTTAATAAATTAATATTACTATATTATATTATTCAATTGTGAATGTCAAACTAATATTTTAGATCTTAATAAAATAATATTAAAAATAGTTAATAATATAATTTGAGTAGAATGAGTTTAATTTTAATAGTACTATATTCTATTGTTTTATTGCAAATGTTAAACTAATACAATATAGTATTCAATTAAAATAACTTGAATAAAGTAATAAATTAATATAACAACCATACAAAGAAAATATTAATATTTAACAATACTAATGTATTTTATTATTTTCTTGTCAAAATATGGTTATTAGTTAAAGTATTGATGTGAAAGGAATAAAATATAGTATTTAATAATAAAAATAATTGTATTAAAGTAACAATAAAATAATAACATGATTTTTATAATATATTATTTTAGTTGTTAGTAAAATAATATCAATAATAGTTAAGTAAGCATAATTAAATAATAATTTTATAATAATAGTATAATAAGAGTATGTATTAACGATGAACATATGTTCAATATTATTAGGATGTATATGATCAATGTCACAATGTGACATAAAAAATGTCACAAAGATGTGACATCAACTCGTTGCAAACTGTGTGAATGTCACATAGCCTTTGTTTCATTTCATAATCTCACAAATACATTGGTGAATGCAAGCATTCAAATAGTATGTAGGAGGTTGACAAATGGTTATGATAATTGGCATTGGAAATGTCACACTCCAACGTTAGCATTCAAAATCAAAATTTGCTATGTCGTGGAAAGGTTTTATTAGATTCTACTAGTGCAAAATTTTTGTAATTGCCATGTTGCATTATGGCTATGTTGAGTAATGTGATAATGTGACAATATGTAAATTATTGCAATGTTGAACAATGATTAGGTGTAGTGATATTTTCAGTTGTTAATTCTGTTTTGACATAAACAAAGGGTTGTGTTCGATTGCGTCATTTCTGTATGAATATATTGTATTATGGTTATGTTAATTAATGTGGTTGATTGCATTACAACATTAAAAGTAATTTAATAAGTCAACTATATGTTTAACTTATGAAGTGCTATGGTGGATTATCATAGTCACTGAGCATTAAGTTGAGTTGTGACATTGCTCTATGGTCATGTTGGTTGTTGGATTTCTGTTACATGATGCCATTAATTAAATTGTTTTGTGTTAGTTGGGTTTAGTTTTATTTTGAATTTATTTTTGCATTCTGAAATCGATGAAGGTTTATCTTGGATTCTGATGTTCATTGGTGCTTATGGTGTCTTGTGACATGTCGTGTATAGAAATGCATCATAAATTACATGATGACTAGTTATGTTGTTTTGATTTGAACAAGGCGTGAATGTCAATTGTGGAGCAAATATGGAATATCTTTGCTAGTTCAAGTGGGAAAAATTGTTATATAATCTACAATGTCTAAATGTTTTCGTAGACTTGAATACTACAATAGTTGTTTAATTGATGTGTATTTAATGTGAAACTGAATTATTTTTTTAAGCAATTTTAGTTCCATATATTTTATGACTCATGATATTTATGAAAAAAATAAAATTCTTCGACGAATACAAAAAGTAACAATTTCAATATAATAGTAAGCATTGCATCCATGAATATGATGTAAATGAATGTATGGATTGCTAAAATCATGAAATCTAGGATTTTAATTGCGACAATTACATATATTATTTAAATTGTTACTTGAGAAAGTGAAATATTGTATTGATTATTTAAATTGTAATTTGAGCAATTGAAATATGCAATTGTTGAAAAACCTTTTACGTTACGTCAACTTAGTATAGAAAGTCATCATAAATTACATTATCATTAGTTATGGAATTGCTTTGTTATTTCAAGTGCAAAAAAGTGTTATTTATTGTGCAATGTTCGTTCCCATACCGAGTTCAGATTGAATGCTTTGTTTATTCATTTGTTGATAATGCAATCTTTGTGTGAGATTATTGGTTTAATTGGAATGTTTACATTTTAATCGCATTATTTTTATTAATATAAAAGGACATGAGATCATATATTAGTGTAACTATCAACACAATTGCTAAAATGCTTTTAGTGTATGAGGGCAAGATATGTAATATTAGTTGTACTATTTAAAATATGTAAAATATAGTTTCCATTAAATTCTCGATATAGCCAATAAATTTTGATGTTATACAGGAAAAGACATAAAATACTGATTTGAAGCAAAAACTCAAACATAGCTACTCCAAATTTCCATATCCTTTATAAAAAGCTTCATGGAATGAAGCCATGTTTTATTTAAAACCAAAATATACCAAAATTTGCACATAGTGCAAAAACTAAAACATAGTTTTGTTTACAAAGACTCATAAACCTATTGAATTACATGCCAAAATCCTACAGGGACTGAAACAATGTGGGAGGGAATGCGAGAAAATCATTGATTAAAACCATGCTTGGAGTTAGAGGAAAGAAATTCTTATGCATGATAATGTTACTGCATTGATTGTTTGCTGGAAATGGTAGACGGTGATTTGGAAGCGATGATATTTCATCAACTTCTAAATGAGTAACACTGCAAGTTTCCAAATCATAGTATATAAATGGAATTTCAACATTCTTGCACATCAATATAGAATTTCCAACTACTCAAACAACGTATATTTATATTTCTTCTCATACCTTGTAAAAGGGTCCATCTTAACCCTCTACCGTCCTCAAAATGACTATGTGTTTGTTGAACGCAATGTTGACCACATTTGAAATCTTGGATTTCATCTATGCACCATATACTTGTAAAACCATCATTCACAAGACATATCAATTGGTTGTAGTGTAAGGTCAAACGCATAGATCATTTCCTACGTCCTGTGTAAACTAGATGCATACCCCATATTTTCATTTCAATGTTCAGCGAGTACATACTGTACACATATGAGGCACCTTCTTCAGAAGTTATTTTCACATGCAACAAATAAATTTTTCCTTTATAAAAAACAACATCTTTAAGAGCAGTAGGTTCACCATCAGCACCAACTGTTTTTCTCCAAACTCTTTGGACATTGCTGCAGATAAAAAATTTAGGACAAATTTAGGACCGTGTTTAGTACGCTTATGACGTACAAGTATCCATCCATGTTTTTGTTGACCAGTGTTGCT
>LPNX010822581.1:109704-194485 GCA_001517045.1 Pseudotsuga menziesii | reverse complement strand
GTACATAGTCATCTACATTGATTATTAATGATATTTTTTCTCAAATTTATAATTTAAATATTTATTTACAATAAATATGTGATAAATCATTTTTTAAACCTTGTAACTATTCTTTAACTTTTCTATTAATTTATAATAGATAATAAAAGATAATTTCCAATAACATGACTAAATATAATATAATTGTTAAATAAAAATTTAAAAAATTAAATTAAACTTAAATATAATATAAAAGTTTATTTTATACCATAATCTTTCCATAACAATTTTAATATTTAATATATTAATGTAATTTTAATATTTAATATATTAATGTGAAGAATATCTGTTAAATTTTTGTTTTCTTTTGTTTTCTTAATTAATAAAATATCCTTAAGAGGAAAAACCATTTGTAATTTAGGTATATATATAAGACTTTTAATATTAACATCACATTAAATTTTTGTTTTCTTAATTAATAAAATGCCCTTAAGAGGAAAAACCATTTGTAATTTAGGTATATATATAAGACTTTTAATATTAACGAAAAAAACCATTCATAATGAAACTTATAAATTATGAAAATGTAATTAGAAGATTATGAATGCTAGTTAAATAATTGCTGTCACAACTCCATAAACTGTTATTAATCATCATTAAATTTTAATATTAACATCACATTTTCAATCTGTTAAATTTTTGTTTTCTTAATTAATAAAATACCCTTAAGAGGAAAAACCATTTGTAATTTAGGTATATATATAAGACTTTTAATATTATCGAAAAAAACCATTCATAATGAAACTTATAAATTATGAAAATGTAATTAGAAAGTTATGAATGCTAGTTAAATAATTGCTGTCACAACTCCATAAACTGTTATTAATCATCATTAAATGAAATATTATGAAAAGAATTAAAAATTATATTTTCTAAAATATATATATATATAATATGAAGTATGATAAAAAAATTTAAATATATCTATATATATAAAAATTAGATAATTTTAATTAAATATATTTCATTAAAATTAACAATAAAAACCATGTTTTTTTACTTAATTTTAATATAAATATTTTTTAATAATAATTAACATAATAATTGTTTTATATATATATATATATATATAACTCATTTTTATAAATAATCTAAAAAACTTATAAATTATAATAATTTTATTTTATAATAACTTATTTATAAAATTTGTAAAACTAAACAATGTAAAAAAATCAATTATAAAAAAACATCTTTTACTTTTGAAGTCTTTGCTTTAACATTTAAAGCAATAAAACATATAAAACTGGTGACATTTCCAAAAGTCCAAGAAAAATATAAGCCATCGAATGAGTTTACCAAATACGAAAGATAAACTTCACAAGTATATCATGGTATACAAAATGCAAAGTATATTTGCTTATTATACGACAATGAAGTCACAAGGAGATAGCGAAGAGGTCTGTCATAAGGAAGTGATAAATTATCTCAATTATCATAATAATGATAAATTAATACAGTGCCATAATTCAAGTAAAAGTTTAACCTTCGAGCAAAGAGGTCTCTTCCATCTTGACTAATTTGTTGATTTACTAGAAGCACTTACCAACTTTCTATTTTTTATGAAAAATAGGAGTTTTCCACGGCCTCACTAGAGTTCGGCTTTGCAATTTTTTCTCTCACTTTTTGATCGTAGGAAGATGGGCCAACGTTTTGCTGAATCATTTATACAATATATACTCAAATTAAATCAATTTGATGATAAATAATATTTTTTTAAGGTTAAAGAGTTTCATAAACAAAATTCCACTGAATTTCAACTCCAAAAACTAGGTTTCAATTGAGCATAACTTTAAACAGAATTTAAAATTTTGATTTTTGCACTGATTAAGTGCAATTTGAATTAACAAAAAATGTTAATATTTTGGAATTCTAGGTTAATAGAATACCTTTTAGATATTGGCTTGTTAGTGTGCCTGCCATTGATCTCGACTAAATGGCACAAACAATATGCTATGCAACCAAATATCTATTTCAGCATAGGCGCTCTACAAGATAGACGATATTTGACAGTGTTGCCACAAAATTCCAGTTGGGTACACTTAAAATGGAATAATTATCCATCAATTATATGAGTCCAATACCTCCTTTCAACAATGTACCTCAAAATATAACGTGGCCGAGGATGGAGATAAATCTACTGTAAGGCCTCCTTTAGGAAGAGACCAGCAACCGGTGCATGCAATAATAGTCCCACCACAATTCCGTACCGCCTCCTCCATTGCTCTTAGAGCTGCCAAATCTTAATAATTTTATATTGTTAAAATTTCATTTTTATATAAAAAAGGATTCAACTTCTTTGAATATTCTTGAGACATTCAAATTATGAAATTTTGACCATAATCGTATATATATAAAAGGAAAAGAACAAATAGAGAGTATTTAAATTAAGGGAACGAACACAATTTTATATTGTAATTAAACAAAACAAAATTGTCTGCAACAAAATTGCAGAAAAAATTTGATAATTAATAAAAAATTCAAGAAAAGACAATTTTGTTGAAAGCTCTAATCTAAGTTCGTTATCTATCCTAACGGCCATACCGTTAGAGATCAGTTATACATTATGTACTATATATGTACCATTGTGTACTATTGATTAATGGAGCAAATTTGTGAGCCTTTTCTGCCAATTATATTTTCATTCTTGTTTGCTCCCTATTTTCTTAATGATTTAACAGTGGTATCAGAGCTTTCAACAATCACTCAAACTGGCTGCAATATCTTCAATCTGGTTTCAATAAAGCAAATTCTGAACTTGTACCTGTTCAGATTGTTATCCTTGCATTCTGTGTTTTTGCAAGTTTTGTGGTACTTACTATTATTCATTTAGTGAGTACTAAATATTGTTGAATTGAAAAATGATTGTAATTGGGTGAATTTTTGGTTGAACCCAACATCCATAAAGAAAGAGTGAAAGTTAAAAGTTTCCAGAACCATCAATTAAGTAGAACACATGAGAGTCTACTTTTCATGGATCTTGATACAATTTTTGTGATCAACAGAAGGCATTCGAGCTTCTAGTTGATATGGTTAACGGTAATCCTAAAACCACCTCTTGATATCTTTGATAGTTTTATGGTCAACTTAAAACCATTAGTTTTTGGTCAACTCGAAACCATGCAACTTAGTAGAAGTCTTACTACTTCTACTAGATTTTTGTGTGAGAGAGATTTTCAGCCATTAGTAGCTGAACTTTTTGAGTTTTACTCTCTCAATTTGCTTGACACATTTGATTGTCAAGTAGGCAGTTTTTCAGGCAATACCGAACTTAAGATTAAGAGGGGATGTTGAAAGCTCTAATCTAAGTTCGTTATCTATCCTAACGGCCATACCGTTAGAGATCAGTTATACATTATGTACTATATATGTACCATTGTGTACTATTGATTAATGGAGCAAATTTGTGAGCCTTTTCTGCCAGTTATATTCATTCTTGTTTGCTCCCTATTTTCTTAATGATTTAACAAATTTACACAGCCTGGTTTTTATGTCGTTATTATTATCATATTTAATATCCAAAAGAAATCACAGATGCTGTTTTGCTGCACTAATCAGGTCTGGATACACACTGATGCTAATCTCTTGTGCTTTCAGCCATTCTTCTTCTTGTAGTGCATTCATAGTACGCAAAAAGAAAACTCTCCAACCTTAAAGCTTAGTTATCCAAACTCCTCCACTCCTGCAAACCTTGATCTCTTTTTATCAGAATTTCTCCACTCCTTTTTCAACCAAAACCTAAAGCATCTCTTTGACATCCAAGAAATCTGAACCAATACATCTTGAATCTGTTTTCTTCTGTTAAATCAGCACGCGTCATACCGCCACCAAGTCAGAAGCATGCAATGACTGATATATCGGCCTTGTCCCCTAACCGCACCACAATGAGAGTTCTCCATTTTTATTGTGAGTAACCTCCACCACCGGGAAGGGCTCCATCATGCCACATTGCAACATAAACCGCGATCATTCACACGTGGACGCATTCAATAACAACATTTAACACATTAATTAAACAAACCCTAAATGAATTTAAAAGATCAGACGACGATCTAACAGATCTCACTCATACATTTGTCATATTTTACTGGATCTTGATGATCTGCTCGATGAAGTCCATCCCAAAATATCAAATATATACTCCTATCGACGTAACTATCTGGGTAAATATATATATAATGTTTGCATTAAATAGGGGAGGAATCAAACTTCTCTTTTTTTGAAGATATAATTTTTCTTTCAAAGTGAAAAAAGTTTAAGATAAAAAATTTGTACATATGATCTCATAAAATATAAAATAAAACCAAATAAAAAATAGGTTGTTAAAATAAAAATTTAAAACCAAATAAAAAGTTATTAAGAAAATCTATCTAGACTCATAAAATAAAAAAATAAAGAGCACATAAAGGAATCAAATGTACTGAGGTATAATTTTTTTTGGACTTGTAAAAAAATTAAGATTAAAAAAATATACATTTCAAGAAATTGGATCTTGGTAGATTTGGCCTTAAGATGGATCTATGATGGTGATAGATCCACTTATGTTATCTCTAAGATCATGTCATCTCCCACTTTGGATGAGAATGTGTTGATTTAACATATTCTACATTTTTTTCATTCCGATAGTGGGTTGTAAATCTATTCAATGTGGTTTAGGTTATACATATTAGCATATTTGTTGAATCTTTTCAAGGACTTATTAAAGTAGCAACAACCATATTAATAATAATAGGTTTGATATGCCTCGTATACATTAATAGACATATATTTTTGAGACATTTTACATTAAAAAAACATGATTAATGTGCTAAATATACATTTATCTACTTATACTAGACACATTATTAATGTAACTGCTGCTAATGTTATATATTGAATAGACTTTCCAACTTTCTTATTTATTTAATCTTCTATTTTACATTAAACTCAACCATGAGTGCATGAGCCCTACAATTAAATTTAAAAAACTATTTCAAAAACTACTTATTGTGCTCAGCAATGATTTTTTTACTAAATTCAGAAGCTTAATTTATATTAGAAAAAGCTAAATGTGAAATCTTTTTCTACAATCTATAAAGCTTATAACACCTATAGTTTGAAACTATTGTTTGTCAAACATGGTTGTTGCTTGAGTCTGTCCAAGTCCTTATATGTAATCGAGTTCAAACTAAAGACATTGTCTCTTTATATGATACACCACACCTAGAAAATCAACAGATTTTCTCCTGAAATCCTCAACTTGCTGCTTACCAAGTCCTTCTAAAAGTGTTTTAAACTTACCAATCACATTTTGACTCCTTGTTGTTGTAGGTTGTCTTTTCATGTTCTTTTTGTGGATGATATTGTAATGGTAACTGATGGATCTGAAGAGTCTTTATCATCTTTGTATGAAATATTACTGGTATTTTGCAAGGCATCCGGGATGAATATGAATGGAGATAAATATGATTTTTATTACTCCGATCTAGATGAGTTTGAGTTAATTAATCTAAAGAATATTTTTTCCTATGATGTTTTTAAAATTGAGATTGGTTTGAAGTATCTAGGATTCTATCTTAAACCTTGCAAATATCTCATAAATGACTGGGATTGGTTGATAGCCAAAGTGGAAAAAGGGATTATGAATTGGAGCTTCAGATGGTTAACCAAGGGAGGTAAGCTTACTTTAATTAAGTCTGTTCTTGAAGCTATAGCAGTATATTGGATGCATTTTTGGATACATGTGGGGATTATTGAAAAGATTAGGAAGTTGTGTTTCAAGTTCCTTTGGTTTGGAAATCAGGATTCTTCTGGTTTACCTTGGATTTCCTATAAATTGTTGGCATGTCCTAAGTTTATGGGGGGATGGGGGTTAAAAATTCCAATTGTTTTTGCTAAGGCACTTGCTGCAAAGAGTGTGTGGAACTTGATCCATTGTTTGGGTTTATGGGTTAAAATTGCTTTGCCAAAATATGTCTATCCTAGTTCCTTATTGGATTGGATTAGATCTTCTGTTAAACAGAAGAGGCGTATCTCCATTTCCTGGAAAGAAGTGTTATGGTCCTTTGATATTGTTGGTAATCACCTTGTTTGGAAGGTTGGGAATGGGGCTAACATCCGCCTTGGTATGGACCCATGGATTGGATGTAAATGTAGACACTTATTACCTCATTCAATTACTGATAAATTACATTATGCTGGGATTTTTTAAAGATATTGGATGTCCTGGAACATCTTTCTTGATGGATCAACGGTGGCTTTCTGTGGAAGATATTGGGATAGTGGACCAATATGATGTTTCTCTTTGGAATGGTTATCTTGCTACTCTCAAAACTAGTCATGTTAGATTAAGAAATGAAGCTGATGTTTTGGTATGGAATCAATCCAAATCGGGTAGATATACTCCAAAAGATGGATATTTGCAAATGATTTTGGACATAAATGATTTGGAATTTTCTTGGTGGTGGAAAGTGTTGTGGAAGTTTAAATGTCCACTTAAATAAAAAATCTTCTATTGATTTTTATTTTCTGGTAGAGCTCTTACATGGGATGTTCTAGTTCGGAAAGGGTGGGAAGGCCCTCGTAGATGTTATCTTTGTAAGAAGGAACTTGAATCTGACTACCATTTAGGTGTTGAATGTGTTTTGACTCAAAGTGTTTGGCTTGATATTGAGATCAAGTTAAATCTGTTGCATTTATGGATCGGGGATTCAGTGATTTCTTGTATGAAGTTTTGGTGTCTCAATGAGGATGTTAAACATATAAGGTCTTTACCTGTTATTGTTTTATGGTTTATCTGGAAGGCCAGGAATCAAAGTTGTTTTGAAGATATGAATTTTGTACCCTCACAGGTTGCTTCGTTTAGTTTGGGACTATTGCAATCTTATCCTCAGGATAAAATTGCTTTGAACATCAGAAATGTTGTTGAAGAAAGTATTGATAAAGCTTATGCATGGGGGTATTTTGATGGTTCGGTTGCAGGTGATCCTAAAATTTGTGGAGCTAGTGGTAAGCTTTTCATTACTGATGATGATTATTTCTCCTTCAAAGTTGGATTAGGAGTTGGCACTAATAATTTTGATGAATTATGTGCTCTAAAGCTTCTTTTGTCTTTGTCTCGGGTCAATCATATTAATAAAATTCATATTTATGTGCTCTAAAGCTTCTTTTTTCTTGGTCTCAGGTCAATCATATTAATAAAATTCATATTTTTGGAGACTCTCAGCTGGTCATCAATTGGGCCAAAGGCAAGTTCAGCATTCAAAATATTATACTTTCTTAGGTTCTTCTGGAAGTCAATCGATTATCTGATATGTTTGAGATGGTTGAGCTAAAGCACATTTTTCGTGAAAGAAATACTTCTGCAGATGATTTAGCCAAATCTGGAGCTTCTGTTATGGAAGGATTCTCGTATATTAAAGAGTTTACAGATTCTGGTAGCTTTGGGACTTATCATATTTTTTGAGTTTTCTGCTAAGGGTGTTGTTCAGTGGTTGTTGGTTCTTGGACTGTTAGTTGGAGATGATGCTGGATGCTGTTTGGATGATGTTAGTTGGACGCTATTGGGAGTTTGGTTTCTGATGGTTGTACTATCTAGAGATGATATTAGTGATATTGTTTCTGATATATATGATGTGTTTTGGACATTATATTAGTCTTTGTTATTACGATCTGATATATGATCTTATGTTGTGATTTCATGCTTGTCTTCTGTTGGAAATTTAGGGATGATGATCATCCTTGATCTTATGTAAGAAGTCTTGTTGAGAATTTTTGAAACACTTTTTGTAAATGGAGAAGTTTTGTTCCATCTGAAGAATGTTAATATAAGTAAGTTTTTTTTCTATGGAAACAAAAGTTGTCTTTTTATTTAACGACTAACACATTGAAAAAATCCTTACGTTTTGGATGTAAGCAAATTCAACACAAATATTTATAATGGGCCTTTTTAATTTCAACCAATCTTTAAAACACATTGAAAACGCACTTACATTTTGAATGTAAGCAAATTTAACAGATATATTTATAATGGGGATTTTTAATTTTAACCAATGATGGGCTGCACAAGACTTTCAAAATGCCCTTCAATCCAATGCTATGCGCACAAAAAAATTAGCATTCAATGGACACAAAATTTTAAAGTTTAAAATTCCACATAATTTTAAATTTTAAATTGCAATTTGAATTCAATACTCAATTTGGATATTTGAAATTTCATTTTGTTGAAACTCAAACGTCTACTCTTAAAAACTAAAAGAGCTCGGCACAGTTGCGCAATCGAGACATAGAACTACCACAAACATAACGAGTGTACAATCTAGTTGGAAATGTGAAACTTATCTATTAAAGTATTAATATAGTTATTTCAATTTGAAATAAATGAAAACAAGTCATTATCATAACCACAACATTAACACTATCTCAAATCTTAATTATATAGAAAATTTGTTTCATTTTTTTATCACAAATTATATATGATTTGAATTTTATTTTAATTATAATAAAAATAGAATTAATGATAATAACTTGTGCAATATCTTTACATGTTTAATCAGAAAATCTATATTCAAATAATACTAAAAAATATGCTTCCTGGATGCGGATGGTAGCCACATGCCAATGGGGATCACAAAGGCGGGCAAGTGGTTAGGAGGCGGGTCGTTTAATTGAAGCTCTATGTTTTTATGACGATTTTAATGTTACAGGCAATGGAGGCTCCTTTCATGATGGAATTGATGCCTCTGACTACCATTAACATTCATGGTGACGAGCTAGTGGAACCATCCCTTTGCGTGATGCGAAGTGTTTATATGCTGGGAAATTCAACAAGGGAGGTGCACTCGAAGCACTTGGTTCTTTGTTTGCAATTTGGGATTTCCTCTATTTGGTTTTATGTTTGTACCATAGCAACAAGGAAAGCCAAAAAAGGGGAAGCAATGATCAAGCAATGATCGAGGGACCTCGAGTAGTAAAAGGGCTAGAACATGTGGAAGCAGTGTATATATTGACTTTATCTCTGCCTCAACCAGGAGCTCGAAAGCCAGCATCATTGCTCACCAACTAGCTTCGACAAGCTCAGAAGGTAAAATAAATCATTATTGGGTGGTAAAAATTATGATGGGTCTATTATGGAGGATGTGCAGAAATAAAGGAGGGACTATAAGGCTTCCAGTCTCTAAATAAGGGGGAATATAGAGAAAATAATAGATAGCCTAAGAAAATTGGAGGATAATCTCGACTTGCGACAAACCTTGTTTGAGGAAAGGTTTGAAGTAGTGAGTTTCCAGAAGTCTAGTTTGGATGGAGACAATTTCATGGAAAATGTATCTCTCAATGTGTCCAAGGGGAAAAAAAGAACACAAGCCAATGCAGCAAGGCTCGGGAACAAGAAGCAATTCCTGGACCTAAAGCTCTAGAGTCAATTGGGCCAACCATAGAGCGCATCTAGAAAACGTGACATCTGGACTTAGACAACCCAATCATTCCGCGCTAAATAGAGTCATTGCCAATGAAGCTTCATGTGGATGATTCTCTAAGCTTGGATTACAAGACATCACCCATCACGAAAGAGCAATCTGGTTTTGTTCATGGAGAACGTTGGGTTAACAAAGGTTTTTATGTTTAAGATAAAAACTATGGTGTCTTTCAGTTTTTTTGGATTTCTATGATAAATAGGTTGCTAGCGTGCAGGTCTATTAATTATGAGTTATAGTTTATATACTCTCGACTTACCAAATTGGTTGAGGCCTGTTTTTCCCTTGTTGGGAGGGCCTTTTTTTATTTAAAGCCTTGAAATATGGTCAGTATTTTTGCTTGGATGGGTTGTTGGTTCAATCTACTAAGGCCACCATGATGTCAAGATGTGAATAGCTCTATAATTTTTTCTTTCTCTTCTCGATGATATAATATACTCTTGTGCAACTTACAAAAAAATAAGAATAATAAATCTGCTAAATTATTTGTCACAATATTATAAATTTATATATACCATCACTTCACAAATTATTTTGATCTCTGGTAACTAGAAAAGAATTTATATGCTGATAAACATATATTTGGAAAATTCTACAATAAAAACATTATTAATGTGCTAAATATGCACCTATCTATGTATACTAGACACATTAGTATTAATATGGTTGCATCTAGTGTTCTATATTGCAAACACTTTCCATTCCTCGACTTTTTCTTAATCCTCTATTTTAATATATCCACTAAACTCAAGCATTACTTGTCACACACCTCAAAATTTGTAATTAAAAAAAATTGCACATGCATTTAATCATACAAATCTTAACAAGCATTTTTATTCATGTGTTAAGTATTTTAAGTTATATCATTTCTATTTCTATGCCAGGTTTCTCTAGCTACAGTAATGGTGAAGTCCATCTATTGTGTTTAGCCATGCCTGAAGGTGATGTTTTACAGTTCTCTTGCTTTCAGTTTTACTATGTTCACTAGGGATTTACTTGTAATGTACCCTTTTTAGAATTTTTATTAAAATGCACAATTTTCCAAATTTTTCACAATTTTGGCTCTTGACTAGTTTTGATGTCTAGACCTCCAAATTGACCCAAATGCTTCCAAATGTTCTATGAAGGTACATGAATGATAATATAAATTAAATATCATGCTCATTTATGTTTTTTGACCTCCCAATTGCTTCTTCAAACTTTTTTAATGCTCTGTTCAAAGTAGGACCCTTTACTAGCAAATTGGGGCTCCAATTCCCCCTAGGTAATTACCAGAAATGGCTTCACAAATGATCCCAAAGTCACTTGAATTTATTAACAGAGGCTGGTTATGTGTAAGGGAAATTTTCAAAGTCTCATATGCATCATGGTTCAGTTTATATAGTATGTTATGGTTCTTTCCAAAACAACTCCCAAG
This sequence comes from Pseudotsuga menziesii, assembly GCA_001517045.1. NCBI lineage: Eukaryota > Viridiplantae > Streptophyta > Pinopsida > Pinales > Pinaceae > Pseudotsuga > Pseudotsuga menziesii. The sequence goes on along the minus strand of LPNX010822581.1, from coordinate 183,580 downwards.
TCACAATTTCGACCCTTGGGCAAAATGCACCAAATCTTCTCCCAATGCAAAAAAAAATGAGTAAAATGGCTTCCAATGCTTAAGTGCTGAATATGAGACTTGAAATACACATTAATTACAGTCCATCCATCATACATTTATCATATATACATTCCTCCATTCGAAATAATAAGCATTACCATGGCATATATCAAAATGGAGTGGAAATGGTCATTGTTTGCTCATTAAAAGTCATTTTGATAGACAAATATTGGGAATTTTGACTTCAAACTTTCTAAGAATGAAGAAAAGAGAATATTGAATTGATTCCAATCATAAATGGATAATTAAAGGCTCTCCCAATTTTAAATCATCATCATTACAATGGTTCACAACGAGATAGTGGGGAAATGACACTATTTCTTCATTGTTCAACATTTTTACATGAATTCTTTTGGGTATTTTGACCTGAGAGTCTTATAAATATGAAATAAAGAGCATATACATTATAACATAATATAATAATCATTATAATATTCCCCAAAGAGGCCAATAGCTCACCCTAAGCGCAATCCCTCCATTGGCATGAATATGGTGTGAAAGCTGGAAATAGTTGAGAGAGAGTGTTGCAATAGAATAATCCACATTATTTCCTATAGCTTACAGCTACAAATAAGACTCCATTAAATGTCCATGAAATACCTAAGTGGCCTTTCCAAACACCAACTAGGATGGGAATCTTTCACCCTTGAAATTGGATTAAGCAAGAAAACTAGTCATCCACTAGCTCTCACAATTCACAAATGAGAAAAAACCTCTTCTCATGGATGATCCCTGTGTTTTATAAACATTATTGGTATTCTAAGGTTCCAAATCCATCCATAAACTAAATCCAAATCGAATTGGTGTGGCTGCTCATGCTATGCCATTTGGCCTCTCTCTTCACCTTCCCTCTTCTCCCAAATTTGAGTAGGAGCCTCTTGGCCTTCTCCAACTCCCAATTTCGACCTCCAAAATGCTGTATTCAGGCCTAACATGTCATTATGTCAGTATGTCAGCCTTCATATCTATCTTGGGTCATAATTGTCATAGAATCTCCATCATTGGTGTCATAGCTGTCATAAATGTAAGGGGAACCTAGCCAAGTGTCCATGAAACTCCCATTTGGCTCTTCCTCTCCCATGTAAGTTACAATTCATCCCAAATTCAACCTATGAAGTATATTTAAAAGTATATTAACCTCATAATCCATCCTAACACATTAGGATTCCCATAGATTCAAAATTACAAGAGAAAGATACCATTTAACATAGGAATTCTACCTAGTGTAGGCCCCATAGTCTCCATGTGTCTTCATGCTCTATTACCACTTCCATTTTCTCTTGTATTTATTTAATAAGATCAATTATTAAATATTTATCCCCTTCTAATGTATAAACATCATTTATTATCCCCCTTATTCAAAATCTCAAAGCTTCCACCCCTAACCTAGGAAACAAGTGATTTTCTTCCTTGGAAATTATTTGACTTTTAGCATCCATTTGACAACTTTCATGAATATGCAAAATTTGATTTGGACATTGTGACCCAATGCCAAATTTCAGACATTACAAATCCTCCCTTCCCAATATTGCTTGTCCTCAAGCAATTTTAAACATGGTTGTTGAAGAACCTGCTTTCTGTATGATTCTTTGAAGTTGCCACTGAGCAACCCAGCTTGAGTCTTTGATATTTCATGAATATTTCAGAGAGGTACCACCATGCTTGCTACTGCACTACTCTAATTAACATCACCTTATTAAATGGGGAATCCATTTCCCATACTGCTTTTTTCCCAAATAATTTGAAATCAATAGGACTAATAACTATCCCAGGGTCTCATTGCATACATTGCACTCCAACAATTAAGAGTGTTCTCCAATCCATACATTTGGAAAGAGAATTCTTGGATTCCATTTTCTTGTATGCATTCTTCCAAACATCATGAGTGCATAATATATATCATCAAAGCATATAACAACACAATAATAATGTACATCAAGGAGGTGCCTCACCAAGAAATCATGAAAGTGCTTATACCTCCCAGTAAGTAGACTACCATTTTCCAAGTGTACACATGGTTCAAGTGACCAATCAAATTTGCTCCAATGACATAGGTTAGGATCCCATGTCCTATAATGCTGCTCCCAAAGAATTTAATATGCATCAACATAATAATCAACCATTTTTTCTTTCATTCAAGAAGTGAATGAAGAACCTCCACCAAAATATGAACCAAATACGGAGCAAATAAAACACGAAGACTTCAAGTGTCTCAAAGAAGTCTCATCAATACACCCATGAATATGTATATCATCATGAAATAAAAAAGGATGTTTCTGCCAATAATTATTTTCCTCAATCATATTCCTCTTCATCCAAGTGTTTGATGAAGCTCCTCCAATATCAAATGAACCAAGTGTTGAGCAAGAAAAACCATGAGTCTTTAAGTGACTCAAATGAACATCATAGGTGCACCCATGTAGATGTGTATAATCATAATGTAAACAAGGATGCTGTTGCAAATGTAAATGAGATGGTTCTCTAATAATTCCATCATCAAAAGGAGAAATAGAATGTCCATGCTCTTCATGTGGCACCATCAAAAAGAAACCTTTTGCCCATACTTCATTAGGATGACTACTGCAAAATTTAGAAGTGTAGGATGTAGGAGAAAGAACCAACTCACCCAAATGATCAGTAAGTAAAAAATTGTCATAATGTGAAGTATCCATAGGGGTAGGATTATGTAGCTCTTTCAATAGTGTGAAACCTTTGTCATATATTGGTTCCAATGTAGAGGAATCATGTTCTTCTTTAAAAATTGCATACCCTTCATCAAGAGACAATTCAATTTCCTCTTCAACCACATCAAGTGTTTGGATCTCTTCAATTACATCTTCAAATGCATCAAGTACATTAAAATTTTCAAATTTCTCATGATCCACTATGTCATGAGAATCCTCCAAACAATCTACCATTTGACAATCTGAAACATAGGAGGAAAAACAAGTGTCTTGCAACTTTTCAAGAAGTTTCTCATTTTGAATTGTGAGCTTATGAATAACTTTCATTATTCTTCAAGTAGGATTCATGTAAACATTCACTAAGCTCAATGACATTTTTTCTATCAAAAAGCAAAGACATGAAGTTACCTTTGATGTTACAGATTGCTCTTTGGTTCTTCTCCATGTCTTCAAGGAAGGATGGCTCCTCTAAGGAAGTATCTCTCCAACAATAATTTGATACCAATGCTTGAGTGTCATGGAGTATGCTAAGGGCCTCTTGGATCTTCTTTTCATTCATCTTTAAGGACCCTTCAAGAAAATGAGGCTCTTGCAAATTAACATCCTCATATTCTTCCTTCTTGCTTGGACCAAATTCATGAAGCTCAAGTGGTGATGGGGAAGTTCATCTTATTTCTTCTTCAACTTATACAAGGTATTCATTTTCAGTTTTAATGGAAGTTTGGCTTGCATCAACAATTTCAAAATTGATCTTTATCTCACCAACATAGAGGTGCAAGCACCCATCAGTAGGTACTCCTTCATAGTTCAAGCATCCATCAGTAGATGCTCTTTGGTCCATGTCCATAGTAGAATTTGTTTCAGAATGATATTCAATAGTTTCAAGGTACTCTTCTTCCTTCTCATGTGATGTTTCCTCATCTTTTTCAAAGTCATTTGGGAGTGAATTTCGATCCTCTTCATGTAATGCCTTTTCTTCTTCATCACCCACAAAAATTTGTAGCTACTTGGTATCCTCACTACTTGTGCATTGATTATTATTACTTAATGAGATCTTATTTGAATTATTTTTTATAAATTACTTCAACCAATCATTAAGGTCTTCACAATGAATAGTTTTATGTGCCAATTTGAATGCTTGATTAACCTGCCTGGACATATCATCACCACATGGCTTAATGAATTTATTCAATTCATATATACCATCCATAACTTCAATAGGTTCCAATACCATGCAATGATACCACTGTAATGTCCCCTTTTTGGAATTTTTTTAAAATGCCCAATTTTCCAATTTTTCCATAATTTTGGCTCTTCACTAGTTTTGATGTCTAGACCTCCAAATTGACCCAAAAGATTCCAAATTTTCTCTGAAGGTACATGAATGATAATATAACTTAAATATAATGCTCATGTATGTTTTTTTACCTCCCAATTACTTCTGAAAACTTGTTTAACGTTCTGTTGAAAGTAGGATTCTTTACTAGCAAATTGGGGCTCCAATTCCCCCTGGGTAATTGTCGGAAATGGCTTCACAAATGATCTGAAAGTCACTTGAATTTATGAAAAGAGGCTGGGTTTGTGTAAGGGAAATTTTAAAAGTATCATATGTATCATGGTTCGGTTTATACAGTCTTTTTTGACTCTTTCCAAAACAACTCCCAAGTCACAATTTCGACCCTTGGGGAAAATGCTCCAAATCTTCTCCCAATGCAATAAAAATGAGTAAAATGGCTTCCAATGCTTAAGTACTGAACATGAGACTTGAAATCAATATTTATTACAGTCCATTCATCATACATTTATCAGATATACATTCCTCCATTCGAAATAATAAGCATTACCGTGGCATATATCAAAATGGAGTGGAAATGGTCATTGTTTGCTCATTAAAAGTCATTTTCAAATACAACTCTTGGGAATTTAGACTTTAAAATTTATGATAATGAAGAAAAGAAAATATTTAACTTATTAAAATCATAAATGGACAATTAAAGGCTCTCCCAATTTGAAATCATCAGCATTGCAAAGGTTCACAACAAGATAGTGGGGAAATGACACTATTTCTTCTTTGTTCAACATTTTTACATGAATTATTTTGGGTATTTATACCTGAGAGTCTTATGAACATGAAAAAAAGATAATATTCATCATAAAATAATATACTTGGAATTATAATCTTCCCCAAAGAGATCAATAGCTCACCCAAAGCGGAATCCCTCCATTGGCATGAATATGGTGTGAAAACTAGAAATAGTTGAGAGAGAGTGCTGCAATAGAAGAATCCACATGATTTCATGTAGCTTACACCTACGAATAAGAATCCATTAAATATCCATGAAATACCTAAGTGGAATTTCCAAACACCAACTAGGATGGGAATCTTTCACCCTCGAAATTGGCTTAAGCAAGAAAACTAGTCATCCACTAGCTCTCACAATTCACAAATGACAATTTCACAAATAAGCAAAATATTATTCTCATGGAAGATCCCTATATTTTATAAAAATTATTGGTATTATAAGGTTCCAAATCCATCCATAAACCAAATCCAAGTGGAATTGGTGTGGCTGCTCATCCTATGCCATGTGGCCTCTCTCTTCACCTTCCCTCTTCTCCCAAATTTGAGTAGGAGCCTCTTGGCCTTCTCCAACTCCGAATTTCGACCTCCAAGATGCTCTATTCAGGTCTGACATGTCAGTATTTCAGTATTTCAGCCTTCATATCTGACTTGGGTCATAACTGTCATAGAATCTCCATCATTGGTGTCATAGCTGTCATAAATGTAAGGGGAACCTAGCCAAGTGTCCATGAAACTCCCATTTGGCTCTTTCTCTCCCATGTAAGTTACAATTCATCCAAAATTAAACCTATGAAGTATATTGAAAAGTATATTAACCTCATAATCCATCCCAAAACATTAGGATTTCCATAGATTCAAAATTATAAGAGAAAGATACCATTTAACATAGGAATTCTAGCTAGTGTGGGCCCCATAGTCTCCATGTGGCTTCATGCTCTATTGCCACTTCCATTTTATCTTGTATTTATTTAATAAGATAAGTTATTAAATATTTATCCCCTTCTAATGTCTAACATCATTTATTATCCCCCTTATTCCAAATCTCAAAGCTTCCACCCCCAACCTAGAAAACTAGTGATTTTCCTCCTTGGCAATTATTTGACTTTTAGCATCCATTTGACAACTTTCATGAATATGGAAAATGTGATTTGGCCATTGTGACCCAATGCAAAATTTGGTATATTACATTACTATCCCCAAGGGTTGAGAAAATATACCATAGTATTAATCTCACCCTTCAATGTAATAAGGTTTTAACCAAAGTTTAAGAGAACATGAGCCTTACCGTAGCCCAAGTGCGTGGTATAAATGTTGTAAATGACTTGGCCCTAAGGTCATGGACGTGTAAGGATTTAATATCTATTTGACATGGTCTAGACAATGGTTTACAAGGTTAATATAAATGATCCTTTGTTGGTTTATGTTGCAATGGTATGAATGTTATATAATATGGTTCTTAACATAGTTTACAAAGTTCGTAGAAATGATTGAAAGGTTGTCATTGATATGGTTGAGGTTTAAAAGTGTTTGTACTTTGAGTTGACTTGCCTTAAAAGTGTTGAATGTGAGTTGGTAGTGCAGATAGGACTCTACATTGGCCTCGAGATTACATCATGGATGTCCATTTGTAAGGCTCTGTACTTAGGGTTTTTGTGTGGGTTTAATGTTTGCATTTGCTTGTTCAAACACTACATTACTATTTGTTTGGTATGAAAGAGGGAGAGAGCCGAGCTATCACATACCCCAAATTGCAAAAATATTTTATGTTTTAGGAGACATTATGTTTTAATTTTATTATAAAGTTTGTAATTAATGACCAAGTGGGGTCAAGGATAATTGCATATAATTGCTGAATATTTTATTAATTAATAAATGAAAGATGAGACAACATCCTAAGGAGGATGTTAAATGAGTGTTTTACTAGCCACTTGGTGGACTAGGCTAGGTTGAAAGAATATTGACACTTGGTAGCATCCTCAAACTACTTGTAGCTGTTGCAGGAGGCAACTTCCCTATTTTTGTGGTCATGTTCCCCAAGAAAGTGGAATAAGAGTAGGTGGCTCATTAAGTGAAAACTGACCTAAAATACCTAGGCATGCTGATAAAATTTCCCATTGAATTCAGCTGAGGCTCCTTATTCTTTACTTGTGAAAATTTATGAGTGAAGTTAGTGCACAAGAAATTCGATGGAGGGGACAAGAAGAAGCTTTTGAGTGAAAAGTGTTGAAGTTCTAAACTAGTGTAGATGATTTGAGCTGAGTTCTTATTGCTACAGGCAGAAATATTACTGTTGATTAATCTGTGGAGTTGCAGAGGTTTCTAAACCTGTTCTCTCACCTAGTGCTTTCAACTAGGTGAACTAATAGACAGGATCGGGGGTCCTAAGATTTTTAGTCCGACTATGTTCAAGATTTGGTTGGGAGGAATGGGCTTCTTAAGTTGTTGTCTCATCTGCTACATTTCGAGGTTCTACATGTTCTTTCTAATTTCTCTATGCAAGCTCAGGAACACGAAGGAATGAATTTAGGAAATAATATGTTTATGTTTCTACTTCATCTGTTATTATAATTACTGGAGAAAATATTTTACTGTTGAAAGATAGATGAATTATCGATTAGAATGAATGATTAGGGTAATTTCAAATTTATTGATGGATAAAATACCTAACTGTATTTTTCGGATAAAATACCTAACTGTATTTTTCCACACCTTCAAGAATGTAGTACTCTAGTACAGTAGGTACGATTAAATTTTGATGGATAAATCAAACCAAGAACATAGGATTATGTTTATTTACTTTTTACAGATTCTTTATAGGAATGTTCAGAATTTTCCTTAGTTAGAATGCACCTGTTAAAAAAGTTAAATATGAACTATCCTAAAGGAAGGTTTTTTAAAACTAGTACACAGTTTGTGTAACTGTGTTCTCTTCAACACGGTAATTGATTAGTAGCTATAATCTTAGTTCTTATAAGTATACATAGTTATTAAAAATTATAAGAAAAGAAAAATATCATAAGCAGGAATAGCCATTAAACAATAAAAATGAAGTATAGTAATCACTTAGGTTTGGCATTAACACATAGGTAATTTCATTACTATTGTAAATAAGGATCAAACTTTAAAACACATTACAATTAACTATTAACTCTGTAGAGATTTTAAAATAAATAAATAAAATTATACAAAAACCTAATATAGGGAAACTGTCAACTATGACCTTCTTTTCCTTCTCTTTTCCAGAATAGGGTTATTGCAATTTACCCAAAAATTATTCATTTATAGAGATACAATTATTTATATCATAAATGCCTTATAGTAAATAGAAAATTTTACAGAAAACAATAATATACTGTTTATTATTTATACACTGCAATAAAACAAGAAAAAATAAATAAAGTAAATCAAATCGATTTTACACACTAGAAGAGAATTCTACTAAAAATAAATAGGGTTATAATATTAACTTAAAAATTAAATTAAAAACTAAAATTATGATAATAAATCTAGACCAGGTCATAGGGTCGAACCTTACAATCAAGAAGAAATTCATTTCTTCTACTTTCATACCATAATAAGAAAATCCTAAGTTAATATTATATAGAATACAAATTTAATCAATATAAACAACTTAGAATCGAATATCATAATTCCTGAAAGACTGTATAATGTATAAAAACAAATCAGGTTCTTTTTCAAAACCAAACTATCTATATTCATTATTAGTCTTAACAAGCCACTGGTCGAGCCTTCCGGCTATCATTTTAAAACAAGCCTATGAATTAAAAACCCTAACTTACTTTAAAAATCACAACAGTTTCCAATGAAGTCTCCTCCTAATCGCCTATCCCTAAAATTATTTACTGTAAACCAAGTTGCGGCTGAATGGATTCACAAGAATTTCTTTGAACATTCAAAGTCACAGCCACACGATCTATCCAAACGAATAGTGTACAATGTAGCCACAGTAAATATTTCATAGCTTAGTCAAAATGTAAGAGATTTCAAACCCTATCCTAACATATTTAATAACCAACTAAACATAATTTCGACCAAACGGCCTTGCAAGTATTTCTACAAATTAATCTATGACCACAGGGCCTTCACAATCAGGATGTGGTTAAAAGAAAATCTTCGACAAAAGATTTCTAGTCATGGCGAGACCATAGTAATCCAAAAAAAACCCCTCACACACCATCGCAGAGGAAACCTCAGGCAAGTAACGAGGCTTACCCGGTTTTTGAAAGAAAGGTGGAGACCCCTCCTTGCCGAAGAATTCTAGCTCATAGTTTGAAAACTCCACTTGAATATTAATCCTACACACCCATTCGAAGAAATGATAAGTGTTCTGTATTAAAAAAAAACTAGCAATTGAAATTATGGAAAAATGCAAACAAAGAAATAAGGACATTACCTAGAGAATTTCACCATCGTCCGCACAATAAGTTAAGTTACATAGCGAATCGAGCCCAGTAAAACCTCTTATTCTAGTAGTCGGGAAGGAGAAAAACCTAATGTTAATACCTTGAAAAGATTGTTTAAGCAAACAGTCAAAGGCACGTCAGAATCCAACTCTCCACAGTCAACACATTTCCACCAGGAAAGATATGAACAATTACCGAGACCTCACTAGTAACAAGATAGAGATTTCAATTGGGCAACACACAGAGGAAGACATTCATTGAGCCAACATATGAATTCAAAGGCCAACACTCATGAAGATGAAACAATGGCATTAATGGCCATGTGGCCATGAGCTTGCGGCAACTCTCCAAAGAAAAAGATAGGGTAAATGTTAGAGTTTAGGGTTTTGGAGACGTTTATAGTGAGGTTACAAAAGTCAAAACCATATCCATTCACCAAAAACCACATGGAATCCACTTTGAATTTGATTTTATGAGTCTGCTATATAGTTCGGGATAATTACACTTGAAGTGATGCATGCAAAAATATTTTTTAACCTTGTTAAATTTGGAAACAATCACCCTTATGACAAGTATTAAGATTATGCAAAAAGACTACTCGTAACATAGGTTAAAACCTTAGTTAAAAAGCTTACAATTAAGATTTCAACTATAGAAATGTTTAGCATAGTTCTTGGGTAAGGTTTTTATAGTTTAAAATTGCATAAATAGGATAATGATAATTATTATGTAACATCTCTTAATGAGATTTAAAACATGCAAAATTTTAGGTTAGTTAGCTTCATTAAGTAATGAACTCTTCAACCTCTAAAACCAGAGCAGTAATACTACATATATAATGATAGAATGTTTTACTTTTGTTTTCACATTTGGTAATTACATAGGAAAATAAGGAAATGATACTCTGTCGAAACTTGTTAGTTTCATTGATATAAATGATATTTCTTATATACTCGATGACAGTATTCTAGACTTAGGTGTAATTTCCTATGAGGCATTCAATTTCATGTTGATATAAATACATACAAATTACCTTAGTTTTAAATAATTTTACAATGCAAGGAACTAGGTTGTAACATTTATCCTTCCATAAGAGTTGTATGTAGGACTTAAAAAAACAAGAATTGGATGAAAGTATGAGGTATAGGTTATAGTCAAAGATAAGTAGAAAACATATATTTCTATGCTGTGTTTGAGTTTCCAAGTACTTACGCTTTTGAATAAATAAATAAAAGTAACTACACAGATTTGACGCCTTTCTTTTCCCAAAGCTATAAACTAAACAAATTTGCTACTAGTTAATTTATGCTAGTTGAGATAATTAATATCGATCCCGAAAATGGATTACAAAACGTCTTACCTGTAAAAAGACCTGTACAAGAAGCATCATTTCACTACATTATCTAAAAAATCTAAGTAAGCCTTGATCCTGAACTGAAGTTCCTTCATGTTACAAACAATAAAATAAATTTTAGTACCTAGTAAACAAACAGTTGTTCAACCTATGTTACTTCAGATCAGCACCTCCTAAATCAACATTTAATACTGAATAATGGAAGCAAATAATTAAGTATGCAAATACAAAAATTAACAAAGGAAATAGTTTAGAACTTAATGTTGTTAACTGTTAAAATCTAAATGTCCCTCTTAAGCAACGATTGTAAGCATTTAATGTCATAAGAAAAGTTTTAAATTTTTATGAAATTTTGGAGTATTACACGAGCTCTGTTTTATTAATGGTGAAAATGATGGGTTTCTTGGTGTAACTATTGCTAGTGATTGATGGAAGTGTAATTGCTTCCTTTCCAAGGTGTTCTGGTGATTATTCACGACGTCCATGGCCATTTACAACTCGTTGGTTTGCTCAGTCATCTGTTCCAATTTGTCTCTTCCTTCACCAAGTAAATTTAGTTTTAATGCTGCAAGTTTTTTTAAAATGAAGTTTCTTTCTGACGCTTGTTCATGATTTAATATGCAATGTTGGTTTGTGTAGGAAAATAAGTGATAAGGGTCTTCTCAGAGGAGCCTACCCCTGGCCTCTCTCCTACTCTCACCAGGTATGGGTATAATAATTTAATTTTTAAGCTCAAACTTATTTTAACATGGTTTAAAATTTGTTTTTAACTGCAACTAACACCTTCGTTGCAGGTTAGAAGCGTCGGCAAGGAAGGAGATATGGTCACCTCCTCCCAGGCATGCATCTTAGAATGCCTAAGGTAACAAACAAAATCCCTATCTCTGTTTTTTTTCATGTTGTTTGATTTAAAACAATGCATCTACCCTTGCTTACATATAGTATGGTTTGTTGTAGGTATTTTAAGCTCGATATTAAGGAGCCGAGAGGAGGGAAATTCTCCACCTATGCACAAGATAAGTGTTGTGTGTTTTTGTTCGACACTCATGTGTCTTACTCTTGGTTTTATATAGTTATTTTATAGCCTCTTTGATATGAATGGGGTTTAAAAGCAACAGGGTTTTATTTTTAGTACTTGTGTGGGTACTATGGGTGCCATTGCAAATGGTCTTACCACCACTTTGCTTACTATGTTACTTGAAGTTTATTTATTATTTTAAAGCGAGGTGGAAGCCATCATAGATGGTCTTACAACCACACCCTGTATGCGTACATTGTTTTGATAATTTTAGTGTATAAATAAAAGAAACGACCCTTAGGTTCTTTGTTGCAAATTACTATGTAGTTATTCTTTATTTATTTCTTGCCATCCTTCAATGGATCATCACTGCTAGATCATCTCTGTTGGATCATCATTACTGGATTTGGATCATCATCACTCGATCTCGATCATCACTGGGTCATCATCACGCATGCTATCTCTTCATTCTTCTCATCATAGGAAGTTCTACAAAGAAATCCCTTTTTCATGCTGGATGTACATCTACAAAGCCAGTCCTTTTTCATACTGGATGTATCATCACAGAGCTAGTCCTTTTTCATACTAGATGTGGCATATGCATAGATCCATTCCTTTTTCATACTGGATGAGTCTTCACAGAGCTAGTCCTTTTTCATACTAGATGTGGGATCTACACAGAGCCAGTCCTTTTTCATACTGGATGAGTCTTCATAGAGCTAGTCCTTTTTCATATTAGATGTGGGATCTATACAGAGCGAGTCCTTTTTCATACTAGATGTGTCTTCACAGAGCCAGCCCTTTTTCATGCTGGATGTGGGATCTACATAGAGCTAGTCCTTTTTCATACTAGATGTGTCTTCACAGAGCCATCCCTTTTTCATGCTGGATGTGGGATCTACACAGAGCTAGTCCTTTTTCATACTAGATGTGTCTTCACAAAGCCAACCCTTTTTCATGCTAGATGTGGGATTGACATAAAGCTATTCCTTTTTCATACTAGATGTGTCTTCACAAAGCCAACCCTTTTTCATGCTGGATGTGGGATGATCACATACATTTGAAAATGGAAGGAACCAATCCTCTCACCATGTCACAACTCTTACATCCGACCATGGAAGGAACCAATCCTCTCACCATGTCGGAAGGGCACAACACTTACATCTTACCATGGAAGGAACCAATCCTCTCACCATGTCAGAAAGGCACAACACTTACATCTAACCATGGAAGGAACCAATCCTCTCACCATGTATGAAAGGCACATCATGGACTCATCACTTCCTCTTGGGAGGAATCTCGATCTGGAGAACACTAAGCTTCTCCCTGAAGTACTCAAACTTCACCCTAGCCAATGGATTAGTCAACAAATCAACTATCTATTCATCCGTTGCAACATAATGGAGCTTCACTGCTCCTCTCTGCACCATATCCCTGATATAGTGATACTTGATCTCGATATGCTTCAACTTTTCATGGAACAACGGGTTCTCCGACAACTTCGCACAACTCTAGTTGTCGCAATATATACAAGTAGCATTTAATTGGAGATCAAATAAATCAGACATTAGCTTCCTCAGCCATACTTCCTCACAACTAGCTAAACATGTTGTGACATACTCTACTTCAGCTGTACTCAATGCCACACAGCATTGCTTCCTACTAAACCAAGAGATCACACCCGATCCCATACTGAAGCAGCACCCTAAAGTGCTCTTCCTATCGATGGCATTGCCTACCCAATCTGAATCAACATAACCCTCCAGGTTAATCTTCTAATTAGCCTTACACTTGAGCCCATAATCAACTGTACCCTTTAGGTACCTCAGAATATGCTTTGCAGCAATCAAGTGAACATGTCTTGGATCTGTCAGGAAGTGGCTCAAGGTGTTCATAGCAAAGAAAATATCTAGTCTCGTATTCATAAGGTATATCAAGGACCCAATAATCTGACGATACATCATGGCATCAACCGACTCAGTTGAAGCATGACTCAATAGCTTCAGGTTCGATGCCATAGGTGTTGTTAAGGCCTTGCAGTCCATCATCCCAAATCTATTCAAGATCTATACTGCATACTTCCCTTGTCCGAGGAATATTCCATCCACACTTTGCCACACATCCATGCCTAGAAAATAATGCATCATACCAAAGTCCTTCATTTCGAACTCAACATCAAGCTTTCTCTTTGTATCAATAATCAGCCCATCCATACCTGTTACAAACCGATCGTCTAAATATAGTAGGAGCATCACTGGATTTCAATCTTCAACCTTGTAGTAAAGGTTGGAATCTCCTTTACTCTTGGTAAAGCCCAAACTAGAAAGAAAGCTGTCAATTCTACCGTACAATGTCCTGGGTGCCTGTTTCAAGTTGTATAGGGATTTCTTCAATACACACACATGAGACTACCTCTCATGTGTCTCAAAACCGAGTGGCTGCTCCACATACAATTCCTCTTCTACTACACCATTCAAGAAAGCCGTCTTGACATCCATCTTGTGTATCTTCCATTTCATCACTGTAGCCAGAGCAAGTACTGATTTGATGGAAGTGTGTCTTGCTATAGGTGCAAAATTTTCTTCCAAATCTATTCCTTCTTTCTAGGAGAAGCCACGAGCCGTGCATCTTGCTTTATATTTTTCTATGCTGCCATCTGCAACATGCTTGATCTTGTAGATCCATTTGGAAGTCACTACAGACTTCCCCTTAGCTCTTGGGACAACATCCCAAGCATCATTCTTCCTGATCGATTGGTACTCTTTGATCATAGCATCCTTCCATTCTTTATTTTCTGTTGCTTCTTCATAGTTGGAAGGTTCTTTATCAATGAAATCACATAATAAGGCTACATAACTGGAACAAGACCTGGTTCTTTTCCTTTCTCTGTGTGATTCTTCTAGAGCCCCATATCTTTCTGCACCTTGGATAACTTCTCGTACCCAAGCAGGTTTCCTCTTGTGAGGATTATTCTCCTGAGGTGGATCTACAGGTTCTTGAGGTTCTTATATTTCTTGATCGTTTTCTTGATATTCTTCGTTCATGGTTATGTCATGAATTCTAGGTGCTTCTACTTCTTCAGGTTCTTCAGTGGGTCTCTTTCTCGATTTGTTGTAAGCTGAGTCTTTGTCAAATGTCACATCCCTGCTAATGTCGATCTTCTTGAATCCTGGGAAGTATATTCTGTAAGCCTTCGAGCTTTCATAGTATCCCACAAATATACCCTTCCTTCCTGAAGGATCTAACTTTGTCCTCTTTTGTTTTGGAATGTGTATGTATACTGGACAGCCGAATATTCTGAGATGGCTGACTTCTGGTTTCTTGCCAAAAAAGGCTTCTTCAGGTGTCTTAATATCCAGTACTCTGTGTTGAGTACGGTTCTGTACATACACCGATGTTCTTGCAGCTTCTACCCATAGATGCATGGGAAGATATTGATCATGAAGCATGGCCCTTGCAGCTTCTATGATTGTTCTATTCTTCCTTTTTGCAACTCCATTCTGTTGTGGATTATATGGAGTGGTTAACTCCCTCTTAATCCCTGAATCTTTGCATAAGTCTTTGAATTCATTTGAAGTGAATTCTCCGCCATTGTATGATCGAAAAATATTGATCTTCTTTTCTGTGAGGTTCTTGATCAAGGATTTGAATTCCTTGAACTTGCTGAATACTTCATATTTTTTCTTCATAAAGTATATCCATGTGTTCCTAGAAAAATCATCATTAAAACAAACATAGTATACATACCCGCTTAATGAACTAGATGACATCGGACCGCATACATTGGAGTGGGTGATTTCCAAGATTCCTTTTTCCTTGCTCTCGCTACTTGAAAATGTCTTCTTTGTGTTCTTTCCTTTTGAACATCCTTTACAAACACCATCATGTTTTGTCTGCATTTCTAGAAGACCTTCAACAACTTTTCTTGCAATTGGTAGTGCCATGTAATGCACATGTGGAAGCCTTCTATGCCAAAGTTCATTTGGTTCTACTAATTCATGAACAAAATCTTGTTCTGGTTGGCGCTTCAATTTGTATAGACCTCCTTCTTGTTCCCCAATCACTATTGCATCATCAAAAGTCTTTCCCTTTGACCACATACAAACTTGGTCATCTACAAAAGCAACCCTCATTCCTTTTTCATCCAATGGAGATATGGAGAGGAGGTTCTTCTTTAGTCTTGGTACAAATAATACATTTTTCATCTTCATAGACTTTCCAGATTCTAGCTTATAGGAGGATTCACCACTACCTTTTATTGGATACTGGTAGTCATCCCTAAGTTTCACCTTGTGAGGTGACTCATGTTCAGATAGTTTCACAAATGATTCTTTGAATCGCATCATATGTTTGGAAGAACCATTGTCTATAAGCCAATCATTGCTTCCATGTGAGACAGTTCCCATGAGAGTGGAGATCAGTACATATTCTTCATCACTTGAAGAATCATCACTTTCTTATCTGACTGTCTTTGTGGAAGGTTCATCATCCTCTAGACCATGAGTATGATGTCTCCTCTTGTTTCCCTTTTTCTACTTTGAGTTCCCTTTGTTAGGGAAGTATTTGGATATGTGACCTTTGTCATCACGTGTAACATCTAATAGTAGATAGATCTCTTCTAGAGTGTGAAATCTTACCTTTGGAGTGATGATGGTCCCTTCTAGTTTTCTTGGTGTGGGATGTGAGAGCTTGATCTTCACTTCCCATCTTTTCTTCTCGAGCTGCTATTTGAGCTTCTTCTTGAGAGAATTCTTCCTATAGTCTGCTGAACTTGACTAGCTTCTTTCTGGCACAGATCCCTTGAATGAAAGACTCCCATGCCCTAGGTGGACCATTCAAGGTGGTCATCACAATCTCTGCATTTTCCACTTCTTCATATACTGCTTCCAGATGTTCCTTGATATGAGATACCCTTGTAAAGTAAGACTGGATGGTCTCTGCATTCTGTATCTTTACATTCTTTAGTTGGTTTCTCAGAGTCATCTTCTTATTTATCTTCTTCCCTTCAAACAGTTTGGTTAGGGCATCAAAAATAGCTTTAGGTGTCTTTAGGGAGGACACCTGTGGTATGAGGTGATCCTTGATTGAATAAGAAATAATCCTCTTAGCCATAACCAACTTCTTCTTGTGTAAAACCTTGGACTCATATCCCTATGGAACTGGAACCTCCTCATTGATATAGGAGTCCAACTAGAAAAGCTCAGAATCAGATTCAAGGCTTCGATAGAAAGATGCACCCTAGGGAGGAGAGTCAGCCCAACCTTCTTTTGCTGAAAATCTATGGAGAGAGATACAAAAAGTAGTAAGCCCTAGTTCCCACAGCTGCACAGTGTCTTTTTCTTAGGTTAGCTCTGCTACCATGTTATATTTTTATCATTTAAGCTAGCATTATATTAGGATCTTTAACTGAGAGAATAACAAGCACAACAATCAAACACAAGATACAATGAACACAATGTTTTTCCTCACGGAAACCATAAATGGAGAAAAACCCGCAACTTCCTCAGAGATAGAATCAACACCAAAAGTAAAACCCCAAAATACTAAGATGATCTCTAAAAAACAATAGCCTCTTTCTTTCTAGCCCCAACAACTTCTTCTCTCTCGGCTATGCGCTACAACTGAGTGTGAGTGAGTGTATGATAAATAGAGAGGCCCACTCTCTATTTATGCTAAATATTGACTTGACAATAACTCACTCGCGATGACTTCTCTAGGAGAATCTAATAACACTAGGGCCCCAAAACTGCGAGGACTTTAACACTTGAACAATAGGAGGGTTACCTACAATGACTTGACATGACTTGTTTACATTATTGAATCTCCCTATAGGAACATCGGGGTATGACATGACTCAAATACATTACAGACACTTCCCAGAATAAACATCGAGGTACAAGACATAAGATATATAAGTGAATACATTTCAAAGTTACAAATACATCAACACCTATCACAATTGGGAATGGGAGTTATAAATGTAGCATTGATAGCACCTACAACCTTTCCCTCTGCCCTTGAGTGTTCAACAACTTTCAGTATATCAAGATCGACAAGGTTAAAGAAGTGGATATAGAATTTTACTAGCCATCCATCAGGGGCGAGAATTTTGTATTTTTTAAAACCCCTAAGTACACTATCAATTTCCAGTAATGTAAAACCAAATATAAAGTGTTCTTTATCCTCCTCTTGGAAAAAGTAAGGGAAAATCCCGATAACATTTAATTGAGCCTCAATATTAGTGTTGCCATCATCAGAGAATAGATCAGAGAACTGGTGAACACCCAAATCCTTAAGCTTAGTATCATCCTCAATCAAGTCTCAAGTCTAGTCCTTAAGGTCCCAAATGGATTTAGAGTTTCCCCTCGCAGAGGTGAAGGAGTGGAAAAATTTAGTGTTATAATCCCCCTCTTGGAAACAGTCCACTCTACTTCTAAGTTTCCAGGTAAGAATTTTGTGGGCTAGTAAGGAATCCTTCCTGGCTTTTAAATGTAATAAGAGATTAGAGTCCTCGACAGAGAAAATACCATAGGGATGATAAGGGAGAAGATCAATTATATCCGTGTCAATCTCTTTGGATTCCTTAGTTCTAGAAGTAATCTTTCTTTTTTCCCAATCCTTGACCAAGCATTTGAGTCTCTGAAGCTTAAAGGCTAAGGAAAACATAGGACCTACAAAGGGTACATGTAAGGACCAGGAAGTAGCGACATGATCACTTAAGTCATATTCCAAGAGCCAAGCTCTATTGAAGTTGAATGGATAAATATGACAAGAAATCCTAAAGTACCACTCAAGACAAACAGGATAGTGATTAGAGATCTCAGAGTCTAGGAGTTATAACTTCCAAGAAGTGGAATAAGATGTAAGGAATCTAGAAATATGTCTAATCTTTTTCTAACACCCTTGGTGCCCACTCTTCCATTCCTCCAAGTAGGGACCAGTGTAATGGGAGAAAGATCTACCATGTTCATAGAATCCAAGAGGTGAGAGAAGTAATGAGCTTTGTGGTCCAACATAGCTCGATCACCCCAGACATCAAGGTCAGAGAGAGTGAAGTTTAAGTCACTTTCTAGTATCAGGATAGGATAGTTAAAGATACCCACAACTACATTACAATACCAAAATATAGTTCTAATGGTGTAAGGCCCATATCAATTGATAATAGAAAAAACAGAGTCAAGTCCTTTGAATGTAGGATATAACAGGATGCCAGCAAAGGAGTGGTAAGATTTAGAGTGAGTAAGATGAATATTCCAGCATCAAAGGAGACCCATAGAGATCCCCAGGACATCAAAAGCATAGAACTCCCATCCAGGATCCAGTTTGTAAAATAGGCGAAGAGCAGTAATTTGGTCACACATCTTTTCTTGTAACAGGATCAAGTCAGGGTTTAGAGAAGAGAACAGTGATTTGAGGGATTTGTTTTTTGGTAATCCCTCCAAACCCACAGATGTTCATGGAGAAGATCTTCATGGATCCACCTGAATAATAGGTGACTATGCTCTAATTACCTCGGAGGCCCAGAGTGTGCTCTGGCTGCAGCTTTGATCCGAGCTGACAGTGGAGTATAGAGTCATGAGGAGGGATGTGCTGAAGAAGGTTTACCTTTCCTGTAATTCTGAATCGTTACATTCTCAAACCTAATCGAATCAAGAGGTAATATAGAGGGTGAAAGTGAAGACTTGTCAGTAAAAATATCAAGAGTCTTGAGAAGGGTAGGATCCAAGAACAAAGGAGTAGTCAATGGGCTGCTAGGAGTATCAGAGATTCTAGGGGAAGGTAGTCTTTGTGGAGGGGAAGGGGATATTTTAAGTGGGGGAAAGTATTCCATGGTGTAGGGTGGAGGTGGATCAAATAGAGAGTGGAGATAAGTATCCGTCGTAATAGGAGGATCATATGGAGGATTAGAAGTGGAAGTAGGTAGTGATTTAGCAGCAGAAAGGGATAAAGTATCAATATCTTGAATGTACCAAAGTTCTCCCGTAGTGATATCATTGAAAGTTGTAGGAGAGGAATATTTATAAGGGCCAAAAGGATAAGGAGTACCAATCAAGTCACTATGAAGATTAGTCTCTATTTGTGACCCCGGAGAAGTAGAGATCTGAGGGAAAAAGGCCTGAGAAGAGACAAGAGACAAGTTTGAATCAATGAAGCCTACACATAAATGGATACCCTGTAGTAAAGAGGCACAGGTGTTTCTTAAGTGGCCTATCTCATGATAGTAGCTACAGTGGAAAGGCATATTTAGATAATCGGGTTTTTGGGTTATAACCGAACTATTACAAACAATGTCGATTTTTGTGAGAAGCCCTTTTGGAACATCAAGTTTGACCAATACCTTGGCTGTAGTCTTGTCAAAGATGAGGTGGAAATATTTCTCCAAATGTACAAACCTCCCTATGGTATTGGCAACGCCAGTGAGGATCTCTTTAGACCACAGTGGGAAAGGTACATCTGACATTAACACACAACCGGGATGATTTTAGGGGCGAAATTTAGCCCATTGGTGAAATTAAAGGAGTTTCAAATTTTCCTTGGGAGAATTTATTATATTAAAAAGGTTTTTAGGGTTAATATTAAATAGCCCATTCTTTATTTTCAAAAAAAAAATTAAAAACATAGTTAGCCCAACGATATTTGGTTGGAAATTATTGCAAAAAACATTTTTGCCCTTTGAAATTTTCTTTGGATCTAGCTTTCACTCGCGATTTCCACCATGGGTTTCGGATAGAGGTCCTATTCACTAGCGATTTCTAGCATGGGTTTCAAATGGACGTCATGTTCGCTAGCGATTCCGAGCATGGGTTTAAGATGGAGTTCATGTTTTCCCTTAATTTTAGGAAATGGTCATTTTTTAGTCCTATTCAACCTCCATTTGGTTTCATATCCCCTATTCATCCTTGAAATCAGGAAATGACAATTTTTGTACCCTCATTCGCCCCGATTTGGCTTCTAAATCTCTCGTTCCTCCTGTATTTGGCATTTTTCGGAGTCCCATTCACCTTGATTTTGAGCATTTATGATTTCTAGACTCTATATCCCCATTTGGATTATGAACGATGGGTTTTCCCAGCTTATGCACAATTATTTAAGACCAAAGAACATCTATGGTGACCACAACGAATTCAAGAAGAACTTGTACTAGATTTATGTGCCAACAAAGTTCAAATTCAGTCTCTATTTCATCTGGATTATGTGTGTTAGTCTTCACATGACTGTAAGTCTTTGAGTTATAGGTTAGTCTCACTTAATTCATATTTTGGGTGCTCAATGTGATCGAATTTCACAGTGGAAATTAAATTATTTGGCATAATTATTTCTTGGGTTTTTTTTGTTTGGTTGCTGGAATAGGCCCTATGACCTAGGGAATAAATCTCCCACATCTGGTTCTAGTAGGTCGTGACCTCTCTAGACAAATTCATGATTTCACCCTAGTACTCTCAATGAGATTATACTCTTGAATAATAATCTGTTAGCCTGACTGCCATCTAATTTTGGGTTGCTGAAAAACCTAATTGTCTTTGATGAGAGCTCCAATAAACTGGTTGGGCCTCTTCCAAATAACTTTGGGTAGATGGTCATCTTGGAGCAATTGGATGCTGCCCACAATATGTTAATATCCAATATCCTCTAGAGCATCTGTGCATTGCCCAATTTGGATAATTTTACTTACTCCTATAACTTCTTTACCATAGACGCACCCAATTTATTTTCCCTTACCAGCAGAAGCGCTACCTTCAATAACAAGAGAAATTGTATCCCTAGCAAGCATGAGTAGAGAAAACTCCATCAATGTTTAACTTCCTTGTCTCAGCCTGGTGTAGATAAAAATGTCAGAGGCAAGAATCTCAAGTATTGGGCTCAAATTCAAATGTATAGATTCACATGAAAAATGGATGGTGGATGCACCACATTCTCTATGGTAGTTTTTAGTTATAAGCTTAAGATACAATTTAGTATTTCTAGATTTCAAAATTTAGATCTATCATTTCAGTATTTTAGTATTTGTGTCTCATGTCAAAAAATTCCACTATTAAATTCATTAATATGAAAAGAGTTCTTTCTACTCCACATGAATTGTGCGTCATATAGCTGGGTTAGTGTTGGAAACCATTAATTCATGTCAGAGTCAATGCAAATGTAAAGATACGAATCTCCAGTATGGGGCTCAACTTTAGATGTATATATTAACATGATAAATGGATGGTGGATTCACCACATTCTCTATGGTGTCTTTTAGTTAGAATCTTAAGATACAATTTAGCAATTCTGGAGTTCAAAATTTAGATCTATCATTTCATTCTTTTAGTATTTCTGTCTCATGTAAGAAAATTACACTATTAAATTCATTAGTATGAAAAGATTTTTTTCTACTCCACATGAATTGTGCATCATATATCTGGGCTTGTGTTGGAAAACATTACAATTGCAAAGCGTATAAAGTTGATTATGAAAAATATATAATTTGGAGATGAGTTACTTTTAGCATTTAAATGTTAAAAGAGATCTATTACTTTTCTTTTATTAAGGTGAATCAATTTTTAACTTCTATTAATTGGAAATATTAGGAATGTTGGATGGATTACCGATTCTTGTCACTCGTGTGATAAGTTCTTATTGTATTCCATGTCATTTCTAGTATCATGTTTAATATTTGTGAACCTAATTCAAGGAAGATAATATCACTATGAATTTAGCATCATTATATAGATGTGGGAATTTGTTAAAAAGGAACCGATGTATAGTTGTGGAGAGTTTGGATCGATGTTTTCATGTTGCATTCCTTTTGAGAATTGCAAGGTCTTGTTATACAGAATTTCATGTTTATAAATTCTTGTCATTTACAACATTAATAATCAGCAGTGTTTCACTGGAACTGATTTGTGAATATGTTTTCGAGAGAAAGACAGAATGTAGGGTGGTACCCATTTATGTTTTGGTTGTTTCCTTTTTGGCAAGAGTTGCTTGAATTGAACACTATGCTATCATTTTTTAAATTCAATATTCAATAACCTAAAATAGTAGGGAAACTTCCATAGGACACTAGACATAAAGTTGCTTTAATACAAATGCTATATATTGCTTCTTTGTTGGTTGCTATACTATAAGGACATCCATATGTTGTGATGTTTATCAACAGAGATTAGGACATGTATAAGCATTACAGAATACAAACACCGCTGTCATATCAAGTGTCAAAATCTATTTACAGTTTTTCATCCAGTTCAACTATTCCACAGGGGATTAATTGTTACCTCAAAGCATCTCTTTGACCTTTTTCCTTGGAATGGTCCCTATCCTTGCTTCAACATTTCAATTTCATGACAAAATAAAAAACTTTTCATAGCCATGGCATAAATGATAGGATATGAATACCATGTTATTTTTTTTCCACCCCACCATATTATTGGAGGCTTTGCATGTGATAAAGAAAAAGGGGAAAAAAGGAGTGCACACTTTGTACATGGGGATCCATGCGATTTTTTTCTTTTGTGCCTTCATTAATTTCAGCTAAGCTGCACAAGTTTAATATTTGTGAGTACAATCAATAAGTGGTTTTATTTGGTTACCGAAGTGAATCCCATTCCAAATTTTCTTCTTTTGCGCCTTCATTAATTTCAGCTAAGACACACAAGTTTAATATTTATGGGTACAATCAAGAAGTGCTCTTATTTGGTTACCAAAGTGAATCCCATTTGGTTTCCATTCCCAAAAGAAATGGAACATTAATAGAAAAAAAGTGACTAAAAAAGATTACATAGTGCTTAGGATACCTATTAACATGTTGTACACATTGCTCCACTGAAAATGATTTTACTTGCATTGTGCTATGTGGTAGTTAACACCGTGGAGCTCAAGGGCATATCATTTGGTCAATAGAGCTAATTGTACCTACATTTGTCTAAGCCTTTTACAATTTTTTCATACCAGCTATGAATCCAACTGATTATTAACTCCATCTTGATAGCTATACTTTATGAGTCAAATGTATATTTGTTGGCACATCCTTCTATTACCTTTCTTATGGATGATATTTGGGGGGCTGCAATAGTTGGGTAGCTAGATCAATTTAACGACATTTATTATTTTGTCAAATATTGGATACTAGTGCAATATACTATTATTTCTTCAATCATGTTATAAACACTAGCGTTTTGATACTGTGCCAAAAATCCATGAACCATTCTCCCCAGGGTTTTGATTTATTTTAGTTTTAGGGACATTTTGAAAAGATTGATTCCAAGTTTCTTCACCAATCCTTTGCTTGAAAATCCCCATGAAATTTTATCTTGCTATTTTCAAGTTGGCAAGAGCTCCATTTGTACAAAGATAATGGAATGCCAATTTCAAACTCATTTCAAGATAAATGGATAAAGAGGGTTTGAGAGAGAGTTGCAAACTATATAGATATATTTAGGAAACACAATTTAAAATGAAATTTCCTGCACTCTTGGTTGAAACTTGTATAGGTCTAAATGGTATCACTTTAGGCACCTTTAACCTTGACAAAGAAACCCCAAGCAGAGAAAGTGTTGAAATCAAATATTTGTTTCCTAGGTGTGATTGCATGTGCATGTTGTCTCGAGTAGAGGAATGAAGAATATTAATGGAAATTCTGAGACTACTTGCAATCTTCCATATTCCATATCACCGACTTGTAAGGTATGCCCATGCAAACTAGGTTTTCACTCTCATCTATCATGCAAACTGGAATAGTCTTGTGCATACTGGGTCTTCCAGTAATCATGCAAATTGGGATACACCCATGCAAATTTGAATACTCCCGTATAAACTTAGTCTTCACACTATTCACTCATGAAAATTGGATACACCCTTGTAATATTGCATTACTTTATAATTGAGGTGTATATACTCATTGGAAGAGGTACAAACCTGCTCCTACTATCAATATTCTCAGCCTTGTAATACCATGGAACATAGACCATTCTCCATAAGGTAAATCAACCTGTTATATTTCTTTCTCTTTCACTCTTTAGCCATGCACATAGCTGGTCTCTTCTATAAATATTACAACTGCATATATTTCATATTCTCTCTTGAGTTTATACTATGTATGTAAATTTGGAGAACTCAGAAAATACACTAACTGTAAACCTGATTTTTTTTATTTCCATAGATTCTACAACATATTTTCTTGTTTCCTAGAGGTGCATGTTTTTGTTGCGATGAGAGTGCTCAATTCCAATTTTTAGCAAAGACATTGTGCAAAATCCTTCAGGAATGGTATCCAACACAGTTTGCATATTCTACATGATATGATAGAAATTCTACTTACAATTTTTCCACTGACATTTTCCAAAAATGCCTAAAAATCCACACAAACACTTGTGACTACTATTGTTAATGTGGCCTTTCTGCTGGTCTGTTTAAAGTGCTAAAGTAATTCCACACCTAGTATAGCAGAAAGTTTCCAACCTTTTTTCAATACTCTAGTAAAGGCTGAATTTTGGATATGTACCTGGATTTTCTGTAAGTTCTCTTGCAGCTCTTTTAATTATAATATTTTCCAGTTTTCTTAAAAAAAGAGATGATACATTACAAAAGAAGGTCTCGTATTTATAACCTAGATGGCATATTTTCATGAAGAGACATGTCTTAATTAGTCATGTCTTTTTAGTTTTTAATAATAAATTTTATTATCCTTTTAATAATTATGTATCTTGAATTTATTAAATATACTATTTATTATGTACTTTATTATTATTATCTATTTTTCTTTATAATTATGTTCATGACCTTGACCATGGTATTTTCCCATGGTTTTCTTATATTCCATGTGTTATATATATATATATATATATATTATTTATAACAGTAACACACCCTTCAATATGTGTACCTGACTGCAAAAGGCACAATAAGTCCTCCATGACATTGCTAATACAGGCCAACAAATCATAAAAAATTAAATAAATGCAATTCCTAATAGTCCAATGACTGTTGAATCGTAGACATAATGGAGCCAATCCTGGGAGAGGTGGGGACACAATGCCAACATATTTTCCACCACTTTCCTGGTAATCCTGAGCCATTTGGAAAAAATGCTATAGGAGTCAATGCCCTTCTCTGATTTAAGTACCCACTAAAACACCAATCATGTTTCTCCCCTGTGCAGATTCTCTTGCTCTCTTTTGGTTTCTCTTTGGCATACATGCTTGCATATGTTGATTGTGACATTCCTTGACTATATTTTCTCTTAATTGTGAATCTATGGTATGTCCATCGTTCTTTTGTGACAGAACATAAAAATCAATCATTCAGAATTTCTGTAAGAACTCATCATTCACTATACCCCTATTTTGATATGCAATTCCCTATTGAAGAGCCTTAAAGAGTTTCAATCTGAAGAAACTTGAATATTGGACCAAACTGTTCACAGCAACAACCATAGTAAGGTAGTGAACCATATTAATCAAATGAGTCTAAGTTCTGTTTTATTCCTTGCATAGCCATAGAGGTTTTAGTATTTACTCTAAAGTTGATTGAATCTACTTCATTGTCATTTAAGGTCGTGAGAACTTCATTTGTGCTAAGTCTTTCCCTGATTCCACCCTTGGCTTATATTTAAAATATAAATTGCTTATACAACACAACATGAAGTATATATTTTTACCTGTAGAGGGTTGTCTGGATTTCCCCATTTTTGCAAAGGGAAGTTGTTACCTAATCCGACACATTCACATTGAATGTAAAGTTGGATCTTTTATTCATGATTAAAACCCTTGATTTGTGCTAATTGAGAGAAATATCAAAATATTTTTTGTTAGATTTAGGTGGTGTAAGGGGGAAATCTTGTGGTGTCTCTAGTTTCTTTTTGTGTGGGAATGGATATTGAATGGTTTTTTGGTTGCTTTACATCCTTTGGTTTTATGCCCTTAGACCTAAATTGTCAACCATCTCATCATTTGGGTTAAATCCAGTGATTGGGACTATTGAGTGTGGCCCTCTTTAAAAACTTGTTAATCAATCTAGGGGAGAGACTCTATGCATTTCAAGAGAAGAGAAACCAATAGAGGTGGGAATAAAGAGGGAGATTGGGACATCGGTTGGAAAATTTGCATTGGCAGTTGAAAGATTTGGAAGTTGATGGAACAAAACAAGAAAACTAAAGACTAAGAATGAGAATTATGTTCCTAGATCATGAGGACAAAGAGAAATGTGACCCTATCCACAGAGAACAAAGATTATCTCAAAGCCAATATGTAATCTGAAAAATGCAGCCATGGAGTAAGAATACACAAAATCTATGTCTAAGAGTATATAACTGATATTTGTCATCATTCTTGAGCATAGAAAGAGCCAAAAAAGGCCATGCTGGTTTTCACAAATGGGTTTCTAGGGTAAAATCTGTGTTAGTTCTGTGTATGTAGTTGATTCTTCAGAATTGGTTTTCTTCCTCATTTCAATTACAGTTTGCAAGCAATATTGTAATACACAATCAGAATTAATTTGCAATGAAATAGCAAACAAGGAGAAACATTATAACTTTCTACAAAAATAATTAAGGTCGATACGAGTGAAATGACTCAACCATAGGCCGAGCGATTATGGATCAGAACCAAGGGGCACCTTTGCATGGTTTATCTTTACCTAGTTCTGTTTCAAAGAAGAATGAAAAAACTTCTTTTCCTCAATAGAAGTGGCTTACCCTTCACTAGACAAGTAGGGTCCAATAGAGCTGAATCCAAGCCTCAAGACTATGAAGGCTGATTATTTTAAATGCTAATGCTAATATAAGTTAATATTCAGTATAAATTGTAAGCACTAGATGTGAATAAAAATCCCGTCAACTACTAATACATACCAGCCGATATATGTATTTTATGTACTCGAATTAATGTTCCAAGAAAACAAAGAAACTATGAAGGACAAACAAAGAGCACAAAAAATTAGAGAAACCTTACCAAGTTGATTATATATATTTGTTGATACATTTCAATGTGTAGAGAAAAAAGCAACTAGTTGAGGCACTAATTAGTGTGTTGCAAATATCACCGATTTCTCCTAATATTTCTGATTTTTTCTGAGTTTTTAGGTTGACAATGTTTCTGATACTTTCTTAGTTTTTTAGGTCCAAGTTCATGATTACAAATGCAATATGCAAAATGAAACCATGGGGGTAAGAATACACAAAATCCATGTCTAAGAGTATATAGCTGATATTTGTCATCATTCTTGAGCACAGAAAGAGCCAAACAAAGGCCATGCTGGTTTTCACAAATGGGTTTCCAGGGTAAAATCTGTGTTAGTTCTGTGTATGTAATTGATGCTTCGGAATTGGTTTTCTTCCTCATTTCAATTACAGTTGCAAGTAATATTGTAATACATAGTCATAATTAATTTGGAATGAAATAGAAAACATAGAGAAACATTATAACTTTCTGCAAAAATAATTAAGGTCCCTACTCGTGAAATGACTCAGCCATAGGCTGAACGATTATGGATCAGAACCAAGGACCACCTCTGCATGGTTTATCTTTACCTAGTTTTATTTCAAAGAGGAATGAAAAAACTTATTTTCCTCAATAGAAGTGGCTTATCCTTCATTGGACAAGCAGGGTCCAATAGAGATGAATCCAAGCCTCAAGACTATCAAGGCTAATTATTTTAAATGCTGATGCTAATATAAGTTAAGATTCTATACAAATTGTAAGCACTAGATGTGAATAAAAATCCCATCAACTACTAAGCCATACCAGCAGATATATGTATTTTATGTACTCGAATTAATGTTCCAAGAAAACAAAGAAACTATGAAGGACAAACAAAGAGCACAAAAAAATAGAGAAACTTTACCAATTTGGTTATATATATATATATATATTTGTTGACACATTTCAATGTGTAGAGAAAAAGCAACTAGCTAAGGCACTAATTACTGTGTTCCAAATATCACCAATTTCTCCTGATATTTTTGAATTTTTCTAAGTTTTTTAGGTTGATGATGTTTCTGATACTTTCTTAGTTTTTTAGGTCAAAGTTTATGATTGCAGATATTTTCCAATAATTTATGCTATTGTCCCCAATATTACCAATAAGTTTGTTTCCTGGACCATGGAAATATATTCCCTAAAACGATATCTGAAACATAATTTACTAATTATCGTCTACATTCAAAACACAATACAAATAGTAAAATTCTTCCTTACCTCTTCCTCAGCTTTCTGGAGATTGTAATATCTTATGTATGGCTAATGGGACAATTATTGATGAGGAGGTTATGTAGTTTGATATCTTCTATCAATCATGGGATAATATACTGCACACTGATATTTATATGCGTCGAGCTATAGAGATATTTGTGTGTTGGTTTATAAATCATTTTTGCTAGTTAGGAGTTCTATAACTCTATGGAGGTTTTCATTTGCAGTAATGCATGCTGTTTTGATTTACTGTTCATATTTCTAATTGATTATACGGGTGCATTATTATTATGGTTTGTTGGAAGTAGGTTCTTGGATGATGCATGGACTCTCATAGATATGGATTCTTTAGGCATGTTATATATGATTCGGTACTAAATGCATTTAAATTTAAACTATGTTTGGATTATGGTTTTATTGCATATACGAGGATTGAAAACATGAAACCCTAATAGGAAAACACGAGGCTCAAAACGTGACTGACTGAGACCTCAGATATATAATGGCATGATGTAGAAGACTATAAGTTTAGTGTCCAATATATAAACCTATTTTCCATTCTAGCTTTGTTGGAATAATCATAATGCAATACTTATTATGAGATAAGCATGTTATAAGCATTGTGCTCATTGAAAAATCTTGTCTTTCATAGATGCTATGGGGATTCCATGAGGGTTTTGATTATGATGATACAATGAAGTACATATTGATGACATCACTAGTATATGACTGGAATGTGCAAAATATCATGGGCAAAATATTGGATGTTAACTTCATTGACTGCTTAGGCATGCTTACTTATGAAGTAATGTCTGTGGAATCCCATTCAAAAACAAATGTCTTATAGTTGATAAGGAGTGAATATCTTGAAAAAAAATAATGGTAGAGTCTCCTTAGACTGGAGGTGTTGGTCAATGTGTTGTGTTTCTTTTCCTTACTATATTGCTTTACATGAGTGTATGGTGCATATTTGAGAATGAAAAGGTAGCAGTTGTGTCTAGTATTTTAAGTATCTATGTTCATGACCATCGTGTTAGTGATTACTTAGGCATAATCACTTATGCAGCAATGTGTGTGGATTCCGATGCAAAACACCCCGTAGCAAGATCTTAATCCCTTCATAAAACTGATGGATTATAGTTGACAAGTAGTGGAGATCTTGAAAACCTGGGCTCTCCTTAGAATGAATTAGTTAGTTGATGTACCATGCTTCTCTTCTATACATATATTGTCAACCATGGGGTTCTTTATTTACTTGAGCACATAAATCATATTTGAGGGTGAAAAAGTAGCAAGTGTGTTTAGCATATACGATGTGAGGAAGTGGTCTTATTTCACGAGGTGGTGCATTTGCAATGGTACTTAAACGTATTGGCACTGCACATAAGTGGGTGAATTTGTGCTTAGCAATGGCATCAAATATGTCTTTTGCATTTACACTTCTGCAGCAGAGACTAGTGCTTGTGCAATTATACCCCATGGAAATCCCCAACCATTACAATGAAACATGGGTGTTGTCCATAAGTAAACATGCTTAGAATTCATTTCCCATGCTAAAATAATACCAATTGTATTGAGATAGGCACCTCTATGACTGTACACAACACCTTTAGGAGTGGACATGATGTGTAGTTTAATGAGATAACCTCCCATTCATCTTCAGGCCAGCGAGTCTCAAAATTTGGATCTTCACTTATCAAAAGATTTTCATAATCAAGAAGATATTTATGATATTCATTGAAATAATATTCTCTATATTTTTCTAGTTCACGGATCACAATAATTAATGGTAATTCCTATGTCACTTGAGAAAGGTTCATGACTACTACCATTGTAACTTCCAAGAATTGGTAATCCACAAACACCACCTTGGATTCTGAATGCTTCAAAATGAGAGACATTGTGTGTGCATCATGTATAATATTTAGAGTGTTGAGCACGGCCTCTGCTATTGGTACTCCAAAGTGCATTTCATATGTGGTTGGTATATTCGGGGCCACTACAACAACCTGTCATATGTATGGATTGTTCAAACTTTAAATTCTCTAACAATTGATGCAATTTCAGTTAAATGAAATTTTGATGATTTTAAGGTATATAGGAAAAAGACTTCACTAAGAAACATATTGTAAATAGAAAGGTTATAGGATCAATTTCTGAAAATTTATATTTTCCAAACTTTAGGAATAACCAAACTTGACTCCTATGATCACTATGATAGTTGCTCCTATGATTACTATTCACTTAGTAGTACTTTTTTTTGTTTTCCTTTTCAGAGAGGCTAAATTATACAATGTATTCTAACAATTTTTACATGGGGAGAAAAGTATACCACCAGTTTCCTTAGACATTTGCAACATTGGTAGAGAAAAGAAAGGTCTTGGGATGACTAGTATTCATGCAGAAATGATTGCATTGGCTGTGAAATGGATTGTTATGGCCTTCACATGATTATGGATTTAAGGGTAATTTGGGATTTGTGATGTTGTTGTAGGGTCAATTTTCTTCAAAATTAATGGTTTAACACATCGAAAAAAGAATTTGGAAAACCGAAGAACTTAATTAGGAATTTAAGGGAATAATGCGACCATTCTTGTCCATTTTTTTGTTAATATTCAGACTAAATAATATTTAGATTGGAATAAGACTCACTGATGGAGTTGTGCTTTGGTAGTGGAGGTGGCAATTTGCAAGGACACCCACTGAGGTACAATTACTTGAAAGCATATGAATAAGTGATTGGGGCTAGGTGCTCATTCTAGAATATTTTAATGGTTCACCCATCGAGTTCTATGAAGAGGTAATTTGCAATACTAATTATACTCTTTGAGATTAAAGGAAGCACTTTAAAAATTAAGCAAAAATTATGAACTTATTCGCTAAGTTTTCTAGCAGGATTTGGAACTATTTTGATTGTTGGTAGCATATTGAAGGATTCTTTGAAGACTTCGTTGATCAGTGAAACAACATTCTTGAGGATAACATGTGTGCTAATTAAGGGAAGTTGTTAGTTCTCCTCAAAAGCAGGCAAAGTTGAAGGATTTTGTTTGGTGCACCTTTTAAATTCAAATCAATCAGAAACTTGGTAATGTGAATAAACCATAGTACCGTGGCATGCCTTAGTTTATTGAACAACAATACAACAGTAGATGGAAGAGTTGATGCATTAATTGCATTGAAGATATCATTTTAAGCAGACTGGAGACATAATTGAAGGTATTTTTTTTCGAGTTTGGATTTACATGAGAAAGATGATGAGGTGATCCTCATGGGGAGAGTCATTTATAATGGGATCTACACAAAATAACTAGATTTAAATTTGAACAGAAGAAGGTCAATGGCAGGCTTGTGTATTACTAAAATACTACACAAGGACATACTTGAATGACTAAATCTTACTTGCAAGAGAACCATGTTCTGAAGCCTAAACTATTAAACTTCTTGAGTCTTATTTTGGTCTAGGCGTTCCATGTACCCTTACTGGTCAGTGGTGATCAATGTATATGAATTTGAGTTCGTGTTTTAGGTACAAATAGATTCTACATTATACTTTTTTGTTGTAACATTGATTATTTGAGCTACATTACCTTCATGCAGCTTATTTTAAGATTGATGGTTTGATATTTATATCTTACATTGTATCTTTCTTGTATGTGACAGCAAATGACGTTGGAATTTGAGAAATCTGGGCCTAGTAGCTATCTCTTCACATAGATAGTTTCCTAACATTAAATGATAAATAACTAATTTGACAACACTTTCGCTAAGTAAGAATGGGCTCATTCAAGTACATGAAACAATGTTGGTGTTTAGCACGAATATCTTGAAATTTTTTTATGGTTTGTTTATTACTTTTGTTTGAAGCATTTTGTCGATTTTTGAAGTTTGTGTGTATTTTGGTTAAATATTATGTTGAGTCCTTTGAATGCTTCTAGTTCTCATTCGATGCTTGATTTAACCCTTTGTTGTAGATTGAATCAAGGTTGGTTTTAGGGTTTGAGAAAATATTTATTTATTAACATTTAGTTGCATGAATTAATTGTCTTCAATTTTTCAATTCTTTTACACTGATTGTATATTTTCTTTGTAAATACTTATCGTTATTCAAAAAAATAAATGATCTATACATAGATAAGCGAAGAGAAAAATGGTATATGCACTAGGTTCGTATGCATTGATTGTAGGATACATATTGGCACAAGGCCAACATTCATCTAATGCAATAATCAATTGGCATAATTATAATGTGTAATTGTATTAGCCTCCATGACCCTGATTGTCTAGTGGAGGCCAAGATCGAGCATAATGTATGATTCTATTAGTTTATCAGTTTTTCAAGATTCAGGTCCCCACATGTCCGTTGGACCTTTAAGGGATGAGATAAGAAGTGGAGTCCTCACTTGCCCTGAATCTAGTCAGTGCAGTTGTGTTTCACGGACACCTTCCAATTGTTACTTGTGAGTCTACATGTTATGTTGTTGATGATGTGATTCATGTTATTTGACTAATGTTGTTGTTCCTCTATTTTGACAATATTCTATAAATCAGTGAAATATTCGCCATTTTTTACAATTTTTTATAATGAAGTTAAATATTCGCCAAGATTTTACAATATCTTATAACTTAGTGAAACATTCACCAAGATTTTACAATATTATATAATAAAATGAAAGATTGTCCAAGATTTTACAACATTATATAATAAAATGAAAGATGTGCCAAATTTTTTATATATAAATATTATATTATTGATAAAATCGCCTTCAAATTTTCCTATATATCAGAGAGATTCGCCCATTTTTTATACATATAAATCTAGGGGGGGTTCTTAAAATCATCCCTGACACCCAGATATGTCATTTGACAACTCCTTCCTTAAGTGGATCAAAATTTGAATGCCATCGGCTGAGGACCAAGGAACCATTCCCTATAGTCCAGAGGGAGCCCAAGATATGGGTGGCGTCTAAATCCTCAAGGAAAACTATATCCAACCACCTGTTAGAAAGGAGACTAATAGTAGGGAAATAATTAATGATATATTTCCAGTGAAGGGTGGTCCAGGCCACCCATTCCTCCCTATTCATAGAAAAATACTCCAATATCCTAATAAGAGCCTTGCGACAGAGGTTAGACACTCTATCAAGCATAACATCCTTGGCTAATACAAAACGACGTTTATTGTCAAGAGCAGTCAGAATCTAGGTCTTGTGACGAGAATGAAGATGAGGTGGATGGACCGATCCACCTCGAGGGATAGAAGGTGGGGAAATCCCAACATACTCCATCCAAATTTAAAATAGGAGAGCCAAGAGGTAACCCAACTAGGGTATCCAAACCCAAAGTGCCAAAAAATAGAAACCCGAAACCCTAACAGAAAATTGAGCAAGAAAAAAGGATTGGAAAGATAGACAACAATCAAGAGCTAGCAATGGTAACCAATAGCCCCAACCAAACCTCCAGAGGGGAGAAAGAACTTAGTAAACACCAAACTCAGTAAACACCAAGCACAAGAGTACGGTTAAACAAACCCTGACGACAAAAACCTAATTCCCACTTTTTGAAATGTGGTTGGTACTAACCCTCTAGTTAGGAGGGTGAAATCCATGTGGGCTAGTCAACCAAGCAACTGATGAGAACCCATGAAGAGTGCTCAAACCAATCCCCAAAAATACTCGAAGACAAAAAAAACAAAAGAACAGGAAAATAGTAAGGGTGCTTGAGAAGATTAAGATACTAGTCAAAGATGTCGGAACCGCACAATCGTTGATAACACCAGTTGACAAAGTGATATGGATTTTCCAGAAAACCCGATGAAGTCTACTGAAGTAGAAAGAAATAAAGTCATCGATAGAAACCAATAATGCTAGGGACGGGATAACCAGTGCTACCACGGCATAATAAACTGAAGCAGTGTATTCACAGGTGAAATGATAGATCATGATAATGACCAAAAGGTGGCAGAGGTAAAGGTGGCAAAGGAAACAAACTATAGAATAGGGTTATGTAATGTTTTTGTGTGCTGAAAGCATGTAAAACTAGGCTTAAATTCTACACAGGAACCAAACCATCCAATGAGCTAAGTCTAAATAAGTAGGGGGAGTCACAGCAAGGCCACGAGATCGAGCGAAGACTGCCATGGATGCCAAAAACCCTATGTGCAACAACAAAAGTGGTTGTGGGTGGATAAAAACAACCACTTTCTCGTCACTCACGATTTTTCCTCATTATATACATAATAGCAATAACAATAGGTGCACTTTATTTTCAAACGGATAAAAAAATATATACGACGCACTCGATAACTATTATCAGCTCTACTATTTAAACTTTCTAAATTTGATAACGTAATTTATTTTATTTTAAATTTATCAGTTTCAAAATAACATGCAGAACATCGGTTGGTAAGCTATTCCAAAATCCCTCAAAGTGATATATTATATGTAAGAAGAAAAAACAAATTACTCTTTGAAGGTCCTCATTTCCTGATGGACAATGGCTCTTAGATCCTCAAGTATTGGTTAAATTTCATGAGCATTAAGCCCATAGCTCATCCCATGAAAAAGGCTTACATCTATGCCTTGAGAAAACAAAAGAAACCAATCAAGACCATTCTCAATCATTAAATTTTGTTATGAGCATTTTCTACTCATACTACCAAGGTTTAAATGATGTGGTAAACACAAGAAGCCAAAAGGCGTTAAGAAGCAAAGTTTCATAAAAGATAACTAGTACATAACTAATTCTACTAAAGGAGCATATGAGTCTTAGGAACTTGTTCACAATCATTCATGATAGAGTTTAAATAAATTTACATCTCAATAATTTGACAAAATCAGGAATAATAAATAACCCTTTTCATTCAAATCGATACTTTACAACTCCAAGAGTGATATACGAAAACAAATGATGAGCCCTTAGATTTGAGCATTTGATACCATGTGTAACATCCCTCTATCGGTGTCCTCTGAACCTACTAACTAATCATTCAAATATTTCAGTAAACATATCTAACTAAGTTAAAGTTAAATACGTAATGATGATTCTTCTAATCCAATCTCTCTTTATGAGAGAGTTATTTTCCTTTTAGTTATTCTCCCTAAGAAAATAATTGTTTCGCACATGTATAGGTCATCCAAAATCAGATTCCCTCAAAGAATAAGTCCATACATAGTTTTAGTTTTTAGCACACATATAACCAGGTCATTCATTACTGAATTCCCTCAAAGAGTAGTTATAATAATCTTAATATTCTGAAAGAAAGCACGGTGCTACATTCACTTTCAAGAGAAACGTATTTGGCCACAGGAAACCTTGTAGAGTTTTTCATATCTTATTACTTGTTGCATGTTTTTTGTGGAACTAACCATTTTATCAAAATTGGGGTGAAAGTGATGGCCTGATGATCACCAATTCAGATATTTTGGAGTATACGCATATGAGAAACTATACATAAATTTGTTACCATTTCAGTCTCCACCATATATGTTCATATTCAACAAGAAACTCCATTTATGACTAAACAAGCAATATGGGTAATAAGAAAATTAGGTTGCAAGTATATATTGATGGAATTCACTTATACAAGGTGTTTGGGGTCTTCAAAACTACTCATATGTTAAAAATCTTGTTCCAAATAAACTAGTCCTCCATGAAATAACTTACCAATCATAAATTTTTGGATTCATAAGTTCTCTCCTCCTAAGAGGATGAGTGTTCATACTAGTTAGTATTGTCAAGCTCATATGGAGAATTGGTTGTGATAGACACATGATTGAGGACGCATCTTGAACCCTCTAGCTAGGGTTATTCCTTAGGACAAAAATGTTGTCGAGGATCTTGTACCAATTTTTTTTTTTTGGGATAAATATGGATCTATGTTTTTTAATTGGATGAGAATGATAATATAGTAAGTATGTAAGGGTATAAATTCTAATGATAATTTCTAATTGGGTTTTTTTCATGTTTTAACTTTGCATATAAATGTGTATTAATTTTTTTTTGGAATTGATTCTTAATGTGAGAATTGCTTCACAGTGACATCTTGAATCTAGAGAAATATTCAAAATATCAGTATTTGACAAAATATGCAAGAGAACAACAAAAGAGAATGAAATATCACATATTAATGGTTCCAATAACTGATATTTCTATTAGTGTACATCTTATAGATGTGTATGGTACATATTTATAATACATTGGAGAAAATTTGTGAGCCCTTGGAGGCCATGTGAATGCATACCAGTGTCAGGATATGATTTGACCCCTAAACCCCTAGGTAGACCAATAGGCTCCCAAACCTAAAAAAAAGTTACGACTACATATGTGAATATGTGTGAACATATAACGAGGAATAAATGTAGGAATGCAAGGCATGGGTGTACACATGTGTGAGTGGGGAAGTCTCTAGGAGCAAATAAATGCCAAAGAAGACCACAAAGAAACCACATTCAGACACTAGCGCCCCTTGTCAAATCAGAAGTGGTTTGTAATCAATGCAGGTGCCTATAATTTCAAGATGATCAAACTAGAGAGATTTAACTATCAGGATGATCAAATTGGAGCGCCTCACTTGTGATTTAATGAGCCAGAAATCAACTAATAGACCAATATTAATCAATATAACCAAAGTAGGATCATATAACATAAGTACTAGACAAATGAAAATTCCTCCTAGGTGCAATACCATGGTACTAAGGTATATTAATTCTCTAACACCCGCACTTAAGCCTAACTTAGTAGAATTTATACCAAATGATTTATTAAGGCCTTGGCAACTAAGGCACAAGTCACCTTTTACAACGAAATTTTATTACTCCATGTAACCGAGCTAAGGAGGAAAACCTCATGGGACACAACCTCCCCTAAAAAATGGACATGATAGAGATGATAAAAAATGTCTTCAACAATTCTTCTTATTCACTTTAATGAGCTGAGAGAAAAACTTCTTGGTGATGGACTTGGTGAAGATTTTGTGGATGCCAAGATCATGCATCAATGCATCAAAGTGTTGTAGACAAAGATCATGTGGAAACACGCTTTGATGGTGATCATTTGATGATGGAGGAGAATAATAAGAATGTATTTTGATGCACGCATACTCTAATATAGAAGAATAATCAATCATTGAAAATATATGTCTTCAAACTCTTTCCCAAATAACATCAAAAGATTCAACAAAATATACCTCATGCAGAGCTGCCATATTATGAATAAAACAATGAATATTCTTCCCAATTTGATGAAGTACCTTCATAACTCTATAAAAAATATCATGAGAATATGAAATATCAGAATATATGTCATATACAGCAGAAAATATCAGAGGTGTGGTGTCTTCATGAGTGAATGAGTCCATAATGGGAGAATAGTAAGCAACTAGATCACATTTACACTTGAGCGAACCTAGAGGTTTTGGAGACTTGAGATTTGAACCATGGATGGTAAAAGAAAGTAAAAAAATATGGAATAAAAAACCCATGAAGTCCAATTACATGGATTTCCAATCAATGAAATACATGGAAGACATAAAAGAAACATACACAAATGACATAGTATTGGAAAGTAGGCAATTTTGAGATTTTCCAACTAATGAAATTGAGGGTTGTCGGGTCTTTTGGTCATGAAATGGTTAGGGAAATGAGTCTATGTATGCCATAGCTTGTATATAAGCTTTTATATCACCTTCAGAATCAGAATGGGAAAAATATGATTGGATTGGGAAAGAGCTTTCAGAAGACACATCAAAACCTAGTGAAAAATTATTAGTTTTTGAAGGAAGCTTTGGTGACCTTGTTGGGGTTTCTTCCAAGGAAGGGATGGAGGATTCTGATTATGATATATTAGAAGGTAAATAAAAAATAGAGCCATCATAAACATAGATAAAATGAATGTGTTTCACCCATGTACTCAATGCATGCTCAGGATTACCATTTTCTTGCTTGTGCACCCATCTTCTTGTAAAATCTGGAACATCGAAATTGTTCTCCTCAAGGATCTTGGTCATGATGTCCATATTATTTATGAAGAAATATATCTCAAGATTTGAAACTCTACAATAAAAAATGTGGGTCTTTCTCTCTTGTTCTTCCTCCTCTTGGATCTTGAAATCCCATCAGTAGAACTAGAGCTTTCTGTATCTGAATGGTTCTTCCCTTTCTCTCTTTGATTCAAATATTTTTTCTTTCATTTTGCTTGATTTGTTACACCAGAAATAAGGGATAAATACTTAGTGGATTTGATGGTACCCATTTGTACTAGCTTGTCCTGCTCCTAATTTAGTGATTCCATGAAGTTCACTAGCGCAAGCATCCTCCAATTTCAAGTTGTAAGCTTGCTTGAGTGGAATGTCAAAACAAACACAAAATGCTCAAGACCTAGATTAGAAAGGATGGACAAGATAATATTATCATATTTCTTCTCTATGGCACACTATTTTAGTTGAATCTCTAGTGCTTTGAACTTGGTGAAGAAGTCTTGGATAGTCTCATAGTGAGCTGGACTCAGTGAGATTAGCTCATTTTTGAGTTGATAACCTCTCATCTCATCAGGATTCTGAAATAGTCACTCAATCTT
The DNA here is from genome assembly GCA_001517045.1 of Pseudotsuga menziesii. Classification (NCBI taxonomy): domain Eukaryota; kingdom Viridiplantae; phylum Streptophyta; class Pinopsida; order Pinales; family Pinaceae; genus Pseudotsuga; species Pseudotsuga menziesii. The sequence goes on along the minus strand of LPNX010822581.1, from coordinate 144,199 downwards.
GAGCCAAAATTCATTGGGTGTTCCAAGACTGTATACATGAAAGAGGAGATCTCTCGAAGTACTGAGAAAAAGCATACCAAATGCCTCATCAATTCTATTGAAGTACTTATCTTTCTCCACGTCAGAGTTGAGTTCAGTTTCAGTCCCCATGGTTACTTTATACATGTCTTTCGACCTTAGCTGAATCATCATTTACTCCTTGTAATAAAAATAGTTGAATGGGGTCAGAAATACTCGAGTTTGCTCTACCTGTGACAAAAAAATTGTTGTACCTGCAATGCAAACACTCAAATTTTCTGAAAAATTTCCTAAACAACAACTCAAATCCTCTCAGTTTTGATTTGAATCTACACAAAAATGTGATACCATGTAATAATTTCTTGACAATGAGATCTAGGAGCTAGATAAATATTCACAATCTAAGTATTTGACAAACTATGCAAGAGAACAACAAAATACAATGAAATAACGCATATGAATGGTGCGAATAACTGATATTTCTATTAGTGTACATCTTGTAGATTTTTATTGTACATATTTATAATACATTGGGGAAAATGCATGAGCCCTTAGAGGCCATGTGAATGCATAAAAGTGCCAGGCTAGGATCTGACCCCTAAACCCCCCTAGGTTGACCAATATGCTCCCAAACCTAACCAAAAAGTCATGAATACATGTGTGAACATGTAAGGATGCATAAATTTAAAAATTAAAGTCATGGATGTACAAATGTGTGTGTGGGAGAGTTTGTAGGAGCAAATACATGCCCAAGAAGACCACAAAATAGCCACATTCACACACTAGCACCCCTAGTCAAAGAAGAAGTGGTTTCTAATCAATACAGGCACCTGGAATGTCAGGATGATAAATCTAGAGCACCACAAATATCATGATGATCAACATGGAGCACCTCAATTGTCATGATGATCAAAGTGGAATGCCTCAACTATGAGGTTTTTTTTTGTATCTAGGGGAATCAACAACTAAATCTGGGATGGTAATCGTGTGACATGAAGTTGAGGGATCCATTCCTACTATGACTATACCACTAGGTTCCCCACACCCACCACAAGACATGGGACATAGGTAAATCTGGGTGGGATTTGAACTCGTCACCTATAATTTACAACAAGTGACTTCATAACAACTGAACCGCTAATGAGCCACACCTGTGCAGGCTTAAACACCTCCACTATGAGTTAATGAGCCAGAAATCAGCTAATAGAACAATATTGATAAATATAACCTAAGTAGGATCATATAACATAAGTAATAGACAAATGAAAATGCCTCCTAGGTGTAAGACCATGGTACTAAGGTAGATTAATGCTCTAACACTTAAAAATTCATTTTTTAAAGAATTGAATGTTTAAAAGAAATGGATCTTAAAAGGATTAAATATTTTTAAAGGAATTAAATTTTAAGGAGTTAAATGTTTAAAGGAATTAAATCCTAAAATAATTAAAATTTAAAAGAATTATCTTTTAAATTATTTTTTAAAGAATAATGTCTTTTAAAAGAATTAATTCTTAAATCTTAAATCTTAAATCTTTTCAAAGGAGTTAAATTAGGATTTTAGATTCAGTTAGTTAGGGGAGGAATCCAAGTTCTAATTAATATTAGATCATCATATTGGTTCAAGAAATTAGGGTTTTTTAGTATATCAATAACTTCTCTTGTTTTTCTTTGGACATGTTATCTACTCTAGCTAGGATCTTGGTATTTTCAATTTTGATAGGGTTTCTTGTGTTGTTAGAGTGTTCTTCCAAAGATGATTTATTGTGTATAATGTATGCGCATTTTCTTTAATTCGTCTATGGATTGTTCTTCCAGTATCACCTATGTATACCTTACCACTTACATAAGAAATATTGTACACACCTGTGTGTGAAGGTGGATGGATCATATCCACATTAATAAGGATGACTGGATCATATCCATATTAATAAGGAGAGAATATTGCTTGGTGGGGAGAATGTTGTTTTATGTCTTCAATTTTATAATTTTGGTGATTTTATCTATTGTGCCTTATTTAGATGGAAAGAAGGATTTTTTATATTCATCATTTTCATTCTCTTTAGTGACTCTTTGCTGTCGTCTTTCTGCTTTATTGAATACTTTGCTTATTTGATTTTTACTGTATCCATTGTCACGAAATAATTTACGTAAGTGTTATTTTTCTAGGTCTAGGTGTTCATTGTAGGAAATCATAGTGGCTCTTGTGATAAGTGTGTACAAGTCTCCCATATTATAAATCAGGTGGTGGTGAGAAGATGCATGTGTTGGGATCATTATTAATGCTCCATTTCACCACATATTCAACAAGGACTTCACTCTGTGAACTTCTCACATAGCACGTGCAATCATGGGATATTAAATAATACCCTTAATTTCAGTAGATATTGAACAGAAATATTTTTGTTGAAATCCCCTCCTAATACCTAAAACCTCCCCCACACCATTTTTTATTACCCAATCCTTATAAACCACCCTACCCCCCCCACCTTAAACCCCTCATTCCCCCAATACATGCAATATATTGGTTCGATTTTTGACAATTTTAAAACCCACAATATGAACTAATGTGCTATGATATTGGTCAATAAGTGAAGTCCCCGTGCTATTTTCCTAGCTTAGGAGGTATTCATCACTCCACTAGAGCATGGTGAATGCACCTAGGGGACATCTGCCACTTACTGCACCTTATTGCATGAGTTTGGGATCCCCTGGGACAAACCCCTATAATTGAGGAACTCACTCCAAATTCCACAAGAAGACTCCTTCAGTGGACCTTGGTGGGTAAGTGATTATGTTCATTTACGTTCCAGTCACAATCAGTTATCCTGGTTCCAGTTTGCATGATTGAAGGGAGTGTAGTAGATTTTTATCACCTACCATCATTAGTTAACTGATTGCAGACTATGTTAGTTATACGTAGTTGCATTAGTGAGCTCCAGTGGTGATTTCTTATCACCGAGTTAGCTCCAGAGTCAACCTGAGTTGGTATATTCGAATACTATATTTGGCATTCGAATTCTCCTATGTGTAAAAGCAATGTATTCCATATTATTTACTAATTCATGAATATAATAATATTATTCCAATTTTCTCTACATGTGTGTGCGATTTCATCATGATTAATTGAATAGTCTATGCTAAATTCTTCTCTCTCTTCTGTATCCTTATCTTCTGATTTGAATTAATGCAGGATGATGATCCTATGCTTTATTGAATTTAATATGGTATTAGAGTGGGTATCCATTCCATCTTCAAACCTCGAAAACTTTCATTGGTGCACCAGAAGCCATTGAGTTTCCACATAATTCATCGAATAATTGCATTTATCCCTCTGGATTCTGTCAAGAGAAGTCTATCGACGTGTGATGTACTTAGAGAAAGTGCACATGTCGAAGTGAACAGTGTTTGAGATAAATTAATTCGAATTGAGTTGTTTTGTAGTGATTTTCCAGGTACTTTTAAAGAATTTATTAAGAATTGTTAATCAACATAGCCGTGAACTAGAGAATTCAGCAACTATCTCTCTTGAAATCCTTACACCTTTCAATTACCTTGATTGGAGGGTAGATATGCAAATTTCCTTGCACAAAAAATATCTTTATAAGATGACCATGAGAAGAGTAGTCGAACGCCAATAGTATATTGAAAAATCGAAGCATTTGGATAGGCTTGATGAAGAATTTGGATACATGTGCATGCATGTCTCCAAGGGGATATTGTTCCATATTGATGGACGCAATTCTCCTAAGGAAGTATGGGATAAGCTTAAATCCTTTTTTGGAAAACATGATGTGCCGAGGGGCATATCCTGGACAATGAGCTAATAGAACTACAACCTAGTAAATTTGACATAATACGACTATTCCTCACTAAATTCAAATCACTCGTCATGCAATGAAAGAAATGCAGGATTAAGAAGAAGGATGAGCAATTGGTGCTCTCTATACTAAGCAAAATTGGCACATAATTCATAGTGTTTGTCTCTACTTTTCAGTATGGGAGACTGAATACTCCTAATTGTTGAATTCCATCCCTTGATGCCTTCAAAAGTCTCTAATCCAAGAAAAATAGAAGTTGATACATATGGGAACTCTCAGATCCTCTCTTAATCAATCTCTCTTATCTAGTGAGATGAGGAATGTGCAAGCAAGTAGGAAGTAGAAAGGTAAAGAGAAAATAAATAATAAAATTGAACCTAAAGATGAGGTTTATCCATCAGATGAAGCCCCGATATCTAGGAAGGACAAAAATAAAAGGTATGACAAGGGAGAGTGTTCTTACTGTAAGAAAGGAAACCATACATAAAGTATTTTTTGAAGAAGAACATAGATCATATGGAAAAAATCCTTGGGAATCACAACGTTGTAGTCCCTGAAGGCACAAGAAAGACTCGCTCTAGAGAAAAGACTAAATTCCATGATGAGAGATGCCATGCACTAAAGGTGTTGGGCCTCAAAATTGTCTTTATAAATGAGTTATTTACATTAATTTCCTGGCCTATTTTCCAAAATCTCATACATATATCTTTAATTTGTCTATCTTTTACTTTGTTTTCATCAATTATAACTTATAAATGTAAAAGAAGCTTAATTCATTATTTTTTATGTGTTATTGCATTTACTGTGTGTTTCAGTACTCCATCCGGCCCTTCATTCGACTCTAAGTTCCGCATTAGGTTTAATGGAATGTTTCTTATTAGGTTCTTGGTTTGTTTTATCCTCACCTTCTATTTCTCGCCGTTCCCGTGAATACCTGAACATGTATAAGTTTTAAGAATTGGTTTAAAATTAAATAAAAAGAAAATTATATATATATATATATATCTATATTAAAAAAGGGGAATTTAATTATTAAAACAATTATTTTAATCTTAAATTACTTTTCAATCCCACTCACATTTAAATCAATTAAAACATCAAGTGGAATGTGATATACTTATCAACGTACCCTTGAATAGTTTGATTACATGTTAAATACCATTGCTCATATTCAAAACAAAACATCATTCATTTTGTTTTAAAAACCATATTACGTTGAGTTTTTAAAAATCCATATCATGTTAAGTATATGTATACTATGCCATTTCATGTTTTGATAACTAACAGACTTATTTATTTTATACAGGTCTTGAACCATTGGGCGCATGGAGAGTTAAGGCACTGTGAAGAAGATGAGGGTGCACAATTATGTGAAGAAGGATAACAGAGCCAATAAAATGCAGCCACAAGTTCAAATAAGCACTGAGAAGTTAGCTTGTGCAACAAATAAGCATCAATTCCGCATAGAAACCGGATTTATTTTTGTTACAACTCATTTGGACACCCATTCAGATTTTTGTCAAAAACGTGTTTTTAACAAACAACGAATTACATGCAGGATTTGCAGGCAAACAAAAGTGAAATTTAAAATTCCGGCACATGGGTTTTGTGTAGAATAGGCCTATTTTGGACCATATGAGGAATTTTGGGGAAATACAAAGCCATTTGGGAGAAGTTTGTGCTTCCTTGAAACCAACTCTTCGAGAAAATGTGGTTGGCCATTTTCTAAAATTAGAAATTAGTTTTAAGAGATCATGCACTTGGGGATTCGGTTCTATCCACTCCAAAATGGTTTTTCATGCATAGTTAGAGCCCCATAGGGCTGAGAAAGTATGTAATTTTTGGCTCTGCATTTTTATAATGGAATCTCTGGTTCAAATTCACTTTTATCATGCTTCTGTGACTGGTTAGCTCATGGATATGCAACCTCTGCTCCTGAGAAAGGTCGCTCGGAGGTAGAAGGTTTTGTTATGTGTCTATATTTCCATCTTTGTCTTCTTCAGCTGAGTATTGTGTGTTCTATTCTTACTGTTCGTGAATATTTATTTTTCCTGTATATGCTCAAATCCTTCCTATCTTGTCTTATTGAATAAATGTTTCATTCCATTTATGCATGCTATGTGTTAAGTTATATGAGCTCATCTAGATTGTTAAGTAAGAAACGAGATCTCTATTTAACTGTATTTCATAGGTAATGTTTGGTTTATTTCATACATCAATATTATCATTTCTAGTTTGAATTCAGTTTGTTTCTCACACATGTAGATTCATTTCTATGTCATGCATCTTGGATCCAAGAACCAATATTCATTGCTGTAACTTTCACCTAGTAGAAAGAATTGCATTGTTTATTTCATTTGAGTAATTTACAATAGATATTAGTTTTCAAGTTAAAAGCAATTTTCTTTTAGTTTACATGTAATTTGCATTTTCATAATTAATACGGCCGGCCATTCGTATTTTTGTTTAGTCTATTTGTCATTCGTTTAGTCTATTTGTCAGCCTTTCATTCACGCTTTTACAAAGACTGTTGTTCAGCACTCCATTCACACTATTCGCTCAGACTTTCTTTCAGTCTGTCTTTCAGCATTTAATTCGAATTTAGACAGAAAATTTTAAAAATTGCAGTCATTTCCAGAATTGTTAATATTAAGTTTTATACAGACATTTCTAGCATATCTTTAAGATTTCCAGAATTCTTAATATCTTTAATATTTTGAGCACTCTATATTTAGTTTGGTATCAACTAGTGATTAATTATTTCAAGTTTGGTTAATGATAAAATCCATTTGTATTCACCATATGTTTCACTGTGCAAATGACAAGTAGTTCTTGTTTAAGTATAGCGGCACAATTATCTTTTTGTTTATAGCAGAAGTAGTTTATGAAAATGTTTTATGAAATTCCCTTTTAATACTTATAAACCGTGAAATCTCTTAACTTGAGTTTGAGTTTCAAATGTTTATTGGTATTTAGCATTTACTGTGGAAATTCATAGATTAAACTATAGTTTTAGTTAAATTTAAAGTTTGTCATAAGAATTCATTCATTTGCAAATTTTAAGTTAAGGTGGAATTTGTAATTATAATAAAGATAAGACTTGTCAATTTTATAGGTTATCAAAATTTTAGTTATTATACTTTTAGTTTACTTTGTAATATGAATTGATTAGTTTAGTTTATTTAGTTTGTAATTTGGATATTTCTTTTTGAGTGTTTTTATTTAGTTTGCAATTATAATTAAATGTGTAACATTTAATTTGCAATATAATTTGTGATATAGTTTTCAATTGGTAATTGAAATTGTAATTGAAATTGAAATATGTAGTGTAAAGATTTGTTTTAAAATGCCTTTCGAATGATAGTTTTGAGTTTTGCATTTAGTTAGCATTAGGATCTTAAATGTGAATTGAATTAATGATCACTAGATTAAGAATATTAGTATTGAACATTTCAAGTCATAGATCAGTTGTTGATCATATTAGATTTATTAAACTAGTTTGCTTACATTAGTTTATGATTCCTCGCAAAGTATTTGTTTACACTTGGTCCTTAGATTAGTGTTTCAATCTACTTTATAAGATTGCATAGTGTTCGATAACTAGAGTAGGATAGTTGGTTAGTTTGTTCTTTTGAAAATATAGAGTAGCTTCTCTCATAGAATAGATATATTAGTTTCTCTTTTCACTTATAGCATAATTTCCTGTTTTATAGTAATTAATTTCATATTTTCTTTCATAATTAATTTCAGTATTTTTTTTCATAGTTAATCATATGGTTAATTCTCATCCCTCCATAAGCATATAGTTCATACATTCATGAAATAGTTTAGTTGATTTGTTGCATGTTCTGAATAGTTAAATTTAGTTTCATTACATTGGATTGCTTTCAGACCAAGTGCTCGCTTTCCTAGATTAATTGTTTCAATTTCATTTCATAGAATAGATTAGCATAGCATTAGACTTATTAATCTATTTCCTACCTTTATATAATATATTAGTATAACATTAGATTAGATTTGAATTTATAGTTACTTTTCAAGTTCTTCGTTAATTTTTTGTTTTTATAGATAGATTAAATTCTTTCATTTAACTCATGATAGTCATGCATGTAGATTAAAATCATATAGTTGCATGTTAGCACATCTACATATTTAGTCAGCTTAGGTTAGTTCAAGCCTTCAAATCCTGCACATATTGTTTTTTTATCTCACAAGCTCCCTTCTTGGGTGGACAATTAAGTGTTGAATTAAATAGTGCATATTTTGACCAACATTTTGGTGACGTTGTTGGGGAGGTGCTAAAGGGAATGGAGTTGAGGCATATAGGGGTAGGTAGGTTTCCTTTACATTACACAGCAAGGGGAGGGGAAACTATAAGACGCAAAGACGAATTTGCTATGTAATTTCCATAGTTTGGTAGCCTAATGCAACCACTTTAGTGGGTTTCCCCAAAGATTTGTTGTTCCTTTTTCGCACAAGTTTGTTTAGTTTCTGCAAGATAATTTCATGTAGGTGTTTTAGTGTGATGTGATTTTGTAAATTTGATTTAGTAGTACATAGATTTGAAAAAAACATAAAATATTTTTGTGGGTGCTATAAGAACCCTAGAAACTAACCCTCCTGTGAGGAAGAACCTACCAACCAACAACATGAACTCAAAGGTGATCATTAGTATGAGAGAACTCTCTCAAATCCTAGCAGCAGCTGGGAATGATTCTCACCACATAAAAACCATCTTGACAGCAGTTGAGGGCTTATCAACTTCTCTTGAAATAACAGACAAACCCAAATCCCAAGAGCTACAAAAATATGTTCTTTGCAAGATTTCCAAAGAAGCTGATACATTGGGGATTACATTCAAAGTAGAGCAACCGAAAATTAAAGAGTTATTTACATGTAAGCTAACAGATCCATCATATGCTCAAACAACTTCTCAACTAGAATAAGAGGATCTGTATGACATAGTGAAGGAAGGTGAGTACCAAGACTACATAGAAAGATGGTTTCAGGAGGTAACTCGACCACAATATCATTCCTTCATTCAACACCTATTGATGCAAAAAAAAGTAATTTGGTTGAACTTCCATGTTCAGGTAATCACCACAACAATATTTTCATATGTGGATAAAGGTACAATTCTCATTTTTATTCGCACTTGGTTTCATTGGAAAAACTCATATACTTGAATAAATACGTTTTCTTTCTTCTTAGGGTAGGTAAATATGTATATAAATAAAATGTTGCATTCTTAGTTTAGGGGATAATGCAACTTCGTTTTTTGTTTCAAATAAAAGAACTAAGAAGAAGATCATGTTAATGACTAAACCAAAACAACCTTATATCATTATTCGTTTTTATAGACACATATTTCTTATTCTACCAATTACTTAAGACCAACTTTAAACATCATAGGGATTTTTCATACGTTAAGGTGTATCTAAAACCTAGAGGTGACTCCTACATCCTAGATTCATTATCAGGGCATGCTTTTCAAGCATCTCTACTACACAGTAGCATAAGGGTGAATGAAATTCCTAGTTTGTGGGAAAAACTACTATAACTCTATATGAAGGAGGTGAGATTTGGGACTAGGGACACCTTTCATTCATTATCTTATGGCTTCATCCACTTTACGCTAAATCCATCAATTGTGTGTATCATTTATTTAGTAGATTCCTCTTGTAGCCTTTATTTTTCTGTGATAATAAAAAAGAGAAGACTAGTTGTCCTCCAATCCATATACCATCCCACCCTGTAGCATGGTTTTCAGAGTTTCTCCCCCACCACTTTTTCATAGGAAAAATCATTTGTCGAATATCTATAGGGACTGGAAACATTGGGACAAGAGCGTTTGATAGAAAATTGGTTTAAGAGGTTAACCCACCAGGGTACTGAACGGGATTCCTGGCAGCGGGTACCAGCTTGTGGTATGACCAGGTAAACCCAATGTGGTACTAAATAGGCCCGAATGAAAGAGGAGAATCTACTTGGGGATGACAGCTTGTTAAAAAGAGAAAGAAAAAGAGTCTAAAAAAAAGAAAAAATAAAAAGGAGAGAAAAAATATGAAAATGACTCTATGATAATAGCTGTTGCTATGGGTCTACTGGAGGAAGGTATGCACGGTTGATCTAAAAAAAATGAACTCCATCAATCTGCCATTGGAGAATGTTTGTAAGTTGCACTTAAGACCCTTTTGTCGAATGCATACTATACCCAGGATATAACTATCCTAGAAGTGGGACCCATAAACTTAGGAGTCTAATGAACTTGAAATGCAAACTCTGTCCATAATTACTTGAATAATGATAAACCTTTGAGAAGTAGTAGGGATGATTGGTTTCCTATAGGATTTCCTGACTATCTATGCCCTCATGTTTTCCATTTTAACTTAGTCTTAATTCATTCATGCCACAAGGACGTGCCATACCTTCAGTCTGGGGGAGGAAAACTCAATTTATCTGGTCTTCATAATCGTTAATTATTACTAGGAAAAATATTAAATAATATGAAGTTGTTTTCGTCATCTCACAACATAATTTTTTTTTTCTAGGTTCTAGTTTTCATGTAGTAATAAAGATGCCTTCGTTTTGTTGAACGATTGCCTATAAACTATTAATGAACAAGCAGACTTTATGAATAAATAAAATACCACTTCCAATTCATTGATGGCACAAGGACGTGCCATACCTTTGGTATGGGGGTATGTTGGGCCTCAAAATTGTCTTTTATAATGATGTTATTTACATTAATTTCCTGGCCTATTTACCGAAATCTAGTACATATATCTTTAATTTGTCTATATTTTATTATGTTTTCATCAATTATAATTTATAAATGTAAAAGAAGCTTAATTCATCATTTTTGATGCGTTATTGCATTTAATACACGTTTCAGTACTCCATCCGGCCCTTCACCCGACTCTAAGTTCCATAATAGGTTTAATGGCATGTTTCTTATTAGGTTCTTGGTTTGTTTTATCCTCACCTTCTATTTCTTGCCGGTCCTGTGAATACCTGCACATGCATAAGTTTTAAGAATTGGTTTAAAATTAAATAAAAATAATATATATATATATATATTAAAAAAGGGGAATTTAATTATTAAAAGAATTCTTTTAATCTTAAATTACTTTTCAAGCCCACTCACATTGAAATCAATTAAAACATAAAGTGGAATGTGATATACTTATCAACATACCCTTGAAGAGTTTGATTACATGTTAAATACCATTCCTCCTATTCAAAACAAAACATCGTTCATTTTGTTTTAAAAACCATATTACGTTGAGTTTTTAAAAATACATATAATGTTGAGTATATTTATACTATGCCATTTCATGTTTTGATAACTAACAATCTTTTTTTTTTATGCAGGTCATGAAACATTGGGCGCATGGAGAGTTAATGCACCATGAAGAAGAGAAGGGTGGACAATCACGTGAAGAAGGATGATAGAGCCAATAAAATGCAACCACAACTTCAAATCAGCACTCAGCAGTTAATGCATGCAACAACCTAGCATCAATTCCACCTGGAAACCAGATTTATTTTTGTTACAACTCATTCGGACGCCCATTCATATTTCTTTCAGAAATGTGTTTTTAATAGAAAATGAATTTTGGGCATGATTTGTGGGAAAACAGAAGTAAAATTTAAAATTCCGGCAAATGGATTTCGTGCAGAATAGGCCTATTTAGGTCCTTTCGAAGAATTTTGGGGAAATACAAAGCCATTTGGGAGCAGTTTGTGCTTCCTTGAAACCAACTCTTCCAGAAAATGTGGTTGGTCGTTTTCTAAAATTAGAAATTAGTTTTAACAGATCATGCACTTGGGGATTTGGTTCTATCCACTCCCAAATGGTTTTTCATGTATAAATAGAGCTCCATAGGGCTGAGAAAGTATGTAATTTTTGGCTTTACATTTTTATAATTGAAGTTCTGGTTCAAATTCACTTTTCTCATGCTTTTGTGACTGGTTAGCTCGTGGATTTGCAACCTCTGCTCCTGAGAGGGACCCTAGGAGGTAGAAGGTTTTGTTATGTTTCTACGTTTCCATCTTTGTCTTCTTTAGCTGAGTATTGTGTCTTCTGTTCTTACTGTTCATGAATATTTATTTTTCCTATATATGTTCAAATCCTTGCTATCTTGTCTTATTGTATAAAAGTTTCATTCCATTTATGCATGCTATGTGTTAAGTTATATGAGCTCATCTAGATTGTTAATTAAAAAACGAGATCATTGTTTAACTCTATTTCATAGGTAATGTTTGGTTTATTTCATACATCAATATTATTATTTTTAGTTTGAATTTAGTTTGTGGCTCACACATGGAGATTCATTTCTATCTCATGCATCTTTTTTTTTTTTTTTAACAGAAACTATAAAAGGTTTATATAAAAACAAGTTGTGCACAGCCATTCATTACAGTGGTGGCATAATAAAGTATTTATGCAGATCAAAAATGCAGAAAGCTTATCCGAGGAGTTTTCCAAAAAACTTCACATAAATTTTGTTCAAAACAGCTAATGCCACGGGTAGTATATACCCTTACAAACTGGTTACATATAAAAAGACAGTGAGACATTTAGCCATAACTAAAAGAAACATATTAAGGATTGCCTCTAAAATTCCTTGGCTGAACTACAGACTCTTCCTCCATTGGGTGCTCAGCTTCTGCAGTGGCTCCATTCACCCTGCTGCCCTTGTTCATGGCTATGAAACACTGAAGGTCTTCCTGAATCCTGTCAACTTTGCCCATGATCTCTCTAAGTTTTCTCTCATTATCATCAATCTGATTGTCGTGGTTGTTGATCTACAAAGAGGTGTAGCTCATCGTTTCTCCCATACTCTTGACCTCTCAAGCCATTTCCTTTCTATCCATTATGCTGATTGCAAGCATTTCATACAGACGCCGTAGGTTCTTTTTGATGTCCATTATTCCCGCACTTTCACCAGCCTGAGACATTCTATTTGCCTCTGTCGAGATATCTATTTGAGCAAATAGATTGTGTAAGGCATGAACATAGCCAGCAAGGACACTAGCCTGGTTCTCAACCGAAAGATCACTGAAAAAAAGACTGAGCACAAGGAGTTCCTTTTGTAGTGAGGAACCTCCTTGCCTTTCTCGACAAACAAAAGTTCCCACAGCACCTTCCTGCCACCCCATGCAATGACAACCTAGGATCGAGCTTCTTCCCATATTACCAGGTTCTGAGGGAGTTATACCTAGGCTGCGATTTGAAGACCGCAACGCTGAGAGAGAGTTGCACGAGTAGGTGGAGAAGGCTGCTAGAGCAAGCCTTTCCTTCATGAAGGAGCGAGTGAGAGGGAGTGCATGCCACAGGAGACCTTGCAGCTGCCCTTTTCCAATACATGTAACTACATTCAGTAAAATTCGCACAGCCCCTTTAAAATCAGAACCGAGAATTGAAACGGAGTGGATAGACATATCGCTGCTGGGAGAAGACATAGCATAATGCTTGAGGAGACGTTGATCATGCGAGAAGGTGAAACAATTAACCTAGGGATGAATGGCCATTAAGTATGCAGCGTCCGAGAGATGGATGGGGTAGAAGAGAAGCCATGCGGCATGGGAAGGAGGGAAGGTAGGAAAATGAATTAAATGAAGGGAGTCGACATTAAACAACGTGGAGTGGAGGCCAACTGTTGAGAGATGACGCTGGGTGACAGATGGAGGATAGGTGGGAGGGATAAGGGTCAGGGAAAATGGATGAAGGAGGGGTAAAAAAGAGATGAGGGAGGAGGGATAAGGGAGAAGGAATAAGGAAGGGGAAGAGAAGTGGTACGAAGGAAGGATAGAAGGGGGACCTTTAAGGCTTCTTGAGAAATGAAAGAGGGATGATAAATTCAGTAGGATGAGCCACATAAAGTGAAAATGCAGAGGATACTTCCACATCATGAGGTATAAATGTTGATGAGAGGATTTTTGACACCTCATTACGGGATGTATTTGAGGATGGGAGGATTCTCGTTCTATCTGTAATGTCCTTGAGGGAGAGAGGCCCCCATATTGGGCAAAGTGTACGATGTGGAGTTATTATGTTGAAGGATGTGGAGTGTCTCATAGGATTTAGACATAAGAAGCTTGGCTTTGTCAAACAGGTGGTGACAATTGATTGCTCCAGAGGGGTATTCGTTGATCAGTTTAGAGATGACATGATTTGAGTCTCTGAATATCAGAACCTTTCGGTAATTTTTAGCATGAATAAGCTGCAGGCCCTGGAGGAGTGCCAACCACTCACCTTCATTATTGGTTCTATTCCCTAGACCCCATGTGAAGGTTTGTTCTATATGTCCACCAGGATCCAGAAGGATCCCCCCCGCTCCTTCCACCCCTAGGTTGCCTTTCGAGGCACCATCAAAGAAGAAGGAAAAGGAGTTCTTCTCCCTGAGCCAAGATTTGAATTCATTGCTGGGAAAGTGTATCTCCCATGGGAAGGATCGATAAGCTTGGGCTGCTCTGCAATTGATGATTTTGAACTAAAGGGGGATTCTCTCTTTTAGCAAATTTCTGCACCAAGAAGAATAAGGTTCAGGAATGGACTCTTGTGAGGGGAAGCTAATGTTGTTCGAAGCAAAATTTTCAACTATCATTCCTATAGTTTTAGCGGCTATTCGGGCTAGGACAACTTTTTTATCTTTGAACATAGAGTTGTTCCTAGCAAGCCAGAGCTGCCAGCATAGATTCTTTGGGATAGAGGCCCAGAGAGGGCTCAAGATTGGTTTCTTGCTTAGGGAGCTAGGATAGTAATTAGACCAGTCTTTGAAGAGATGAGCTACTGAGCCTGAGAGGTTTAGATCAAGGCATGAGGGGAGAACAATCCTCCAAACTAAGAGAGAGATTTTGCATTGAAGGAAGATATGGCTGGTAGTCTCTTCATCTGAGTTGCACAGGGCACACCGGGAGGGTCCATTTATGCCTCTTTTCCTTAAATTTTCAGCTGTTAAGAGCTTATTATGCAGGAGGATCCACGTGAAACTATTTAATTTGGGTATACTATCAGGATGCCACACCTTCTTCCATATTCTATCTTCCCCAAGCAGTTCCATAGTTATTTTTTTGTATCCTTCTTTGACATTGTACTTTCCTGATTTTCCCCATCCAATATAGTCCTTTGCTGTGACTCACATTGGGGACAGGCCATGAAGGGAGGAGAGGAGAGAATCTGATGTGTTAACCAGGTGAGCTAGAGGAGATGGCTCCTTCCATCCTATCCATTTCCCTTTCATATCCCATTGAGAAAGATCAAAGAGGGTGATGATCCCCTGCTCACTCACCCAATCAGCTAGAGGAGCCAGACCTAGCAACGAGGAACGAGGAGGCTGTCCTAAGATGTTACTCTTCTAGACATTGATCCTTTTCCCATTCCCTGGGATCCAATAGCAGTATTCAATGATTGTGTTGAGAGATGCTTTGCATAATTGCCATAGAGTAGTTCCTTTTCCTGCCCAAACACTGTCCAACATTTTTGACCTGGGCCTCCTAATATATTTTTTCCTGATGACTTCCTTCCACCATTTCGTTCTTCCCATAACCAGTCTCCATATCATTTTAGCTCCCATGGCTTTGCTCATCTGTTCTGGATCTCTAATGCCTAGGCCACCATGCCTTTTAGCTTTCTTGACCGTGTCCCACTTTACAAGGTGGAATTTTTTGGTCTAAACTTTTCCTCCCTGCCACAAGAATTTTCTGATTTCCTTACAAATTTTGTTCATGACATTCTTGGGAGCAAGAACCATTGAACTTGTATAAATGGGGTAGGAGGAGAGCATGGACTGGATTAGAACCGTCTTTCCTGCTAGATTTAGGCATTTCAATCCCATGGACTGGGTTTTGGCTTTGATTTTTTGTATGACCGGGGTCCACATTGAGGAATCTGAGAACTTTTTGATAATGGGGATGCCTAAATAGGTAAAATGAGTTCAAGTAGGATTGGATTTGATTTGGAGAATTTGAGAAATGCGGCGAAGAGTTGTTATAGTGCAATTCCACCCATATATTTGGCATTTGTTCAGGTTTGCTGAGCTTCCAGAGGATTGGAGAAAAAGTTCGAGAGGACTGAGAAATTTCTTGGCAATTTGGATGGAGGCTATTCCAAGGAAGATAGTGTCATTAGCAAACAAAGCGTGATTGATTAGAGAGACTCTGTTCCTAAAGGAGAGGCCCGGGAGAAATCCTTCAGACTGAAGTCTGATCAATATTCTATTGAGGGAGTCAGCAACCAAAATGTAAAGGAAGGGGGACAATGGACAACCTTGCCTTACACCGCGAGAGGCTTTGAAGAACTCTAAGGGTCTTCCATTAATGAGAGGGGCTATCTAGGGAGAGGTTATGCAGGCTTGAACTTGTTTAATGAAAACAGTGGGAAACCCAAACTTTTTAAGAACCAAAATGATAAAGGAGTGGCTCAGTTTGTCAAAGGCATTGTCCAGATCCAATTTAATGGCCATTCCAAGTTCACCCCTTTTGGTACTGGAGTGTATCTCCTCCTGAACCAAAAGAATGTTATCACTTATTTTCCTGCCCGAGATGAAACCGCCTTGGTTTAAAGATATAAGAGATGGAATGATTTTCTTGAGTCTTAAGGATAGCACTTTGGAGAAGATTTTATAGGATGCGTTGCATAAGGAAATGGGTCGGAATTTTTTAATGGAAGTGGGGTTATGCTATTTAGGGATCGGGGCCAGAAAAGTGGAATTGGTGGCTCCTCCCATATTTCCTGTTTCCATCAAAGAGATGAGGCGCATGAGATCTTTCTTAACAAGGGGCTATAATGTTCTATAGAAACAAATAGGGAAGCCATCCGGGCCTGGGGCCTTATCCGGGTGGAGGCTCCAAATAGATTTTTTTACTTCATTTTCTGAGATGGGGGATTCAAGCCTAAGTCTTTCCTCTGGGCTAATGAGGGAGGGAATATCAGAAAACATTTATTCCATGATGCATTGAGGAACTTGTTCCTCATCATTATACAAATGTTCAAAAAATGTTCTTACCTCAGTGCTGATAGCCGCTTGCCCTAGAATGGCTGTGCCGTCCTCAGTTTTGAGTTCTCTCATAGTGTTACATCATTGCCTGTCCCTACATTGATTTTGAAAGAACTTAGTGTTTTGGTCTCCCCCTTTGAGCCATAAGATGCGTGAGCAGAGCCTCCATCCCTCCTCTTCTTGTCTTAAGATTTTCTACAGGTTTGTTTCTAGGTCTATTTCCTTGATGAGGTGTTCCTTGGTGATCGTACTTGCTTCCATTTCTACTTGAAGGATTTCCATATTCTTGATGATTTTTTCCTTTTGCTTTGTTGGTTCTTCGAACTGATTTTTAACCCACAATTTGAGATCTTCCTTGACCCTTTTTAACTTTTGTTCCTAGGAGAAAGCTGGGGATCCTAGGATGAAGCATCGCCAAGCACTAGAAATGATATCTTTGACTCCTTCCGATTCTAGCCAAATCCGGTTGAACCTGAATGGTAGAGGTCCTAGATTTTCCGTCGGAGGAAAAAAAAGACATATAGGCTTGTGATCCAAGACAACAGTGCACAAAATTTTGGTTTTCGGATAAGAATTGAGAAGAAGAGTGCTGACCAGAAATCGGTCTAGTCTGGTTGCAATATGGCCAGGTCCAATTCTTTTATTACTCCATGTGAAGATGCCATTTTTAGGTTTGATGTCTGTAAGGCCCCACTGTGAAATGAGGTCTTCCAGCCTTTCCCTGAATGGATCTCTTACCTTTGTTCCTCCTCTACGCTCATCTATGGATATAGTAACATTAAAATCCCCTGCAATAAAATAGGGTAGAAGCTTTTTTCCTTCGCATTGCTCCTCTAGCGAGTTCCAAAAATTGTCCTTCTATGCATTCATGGTTGGACCATATACATTCCCAATCCAAAAATTTTCTTTGATTTCTTTGTTCTCAAGTTTTATGAGAAGCCAATTTATATTTTCTATGGCAGAGATCATTCCATACTTATCAGTGTTCCACCAGCATAGAAGTCCTCCAGAGGCTCCATTTGCATTGGTGGCTAGGCCTGTCCATTTTGGCCAAAGACTTTTGATGGTTGCAATGCTATCTTCAGCTGGTTTTTTTGTCTCCTAGATGAGAAGAATTGAGGAAGATTCCATTGATTTAAATCTCTTGATAACTTCTAACTTCTTTGTACCTCCCAAGCCTCTACAATTCCAGGAGACTACTTTCATTATTTCCTGAATTGTTTAAGAGCCTTGTCTTTCTCCTTTTTTTCCTCTTCGGCACTAAGTAAGTATTTGCTTGCCTGTGAAGTTTTGACTAGAAAATCTAAATTAGACTGCTTTCCTATTGCGTTTTCTCTTGCTGCCTCCTGTTCTCTAATGGCTTTGTTGGATTTCCTTCCTTTTCTGCAGAGCGGTTTTTGTTCTTCTACAGAAGTATCTGTTATTTCTTATGAGCTTGCTTCTGCCCTTAATCTTCTAATAGATCCTTCAGAGTTTGACGCAGGATTTTTCCTTTCCTTAGAATACCCAGAACCCTCTTCCTGAGCTTCCTTTTCCTGATGCTGCAGAACTGGTACCGGGGGTTCATTGTCTTGTTGTTGAACCATTTCAGGGAATGTTTCTTGATTTTATTCTTCTTATGTCTCCTCTTCCAGAGCCTCGAACCTGTTTCTGTGGGTGCTCTTTGCCGCATTGTTCTGCTTCTTTGGAGGCTTGGTGGTCTTCTTCCCACTTTCAACGTTCCATCCCTCGCTTACAGGGCTGTCCGAGATGGGTTTCTTAGGTTTTTTCAAACATGATTTAGCAAAGTGGCCATATTCATGGCAGTATTTACATTTGAAGGGGATTTTCTCATAGTCTACTGTTTGCAGGTGATTCCATCCATCAATGGAGAGGTTAATGGACTCCGACAAGCCTTTCTCAAGGTCAAATTCAACACAGATTTGGGCACAGGAGAACATTGGGGCTTTTGGTTCAGACTTGTCCACATACTTCCCTAGAGTATTCCCTATTGCTCGAAAGTCCTCATCATTCCAGCAGTGAAGAGGGAGATGGGGGAGCTTAACCCAAAAGGGAACTGCTTTTGAGATATCTTTTTCTGGGTTGAATGACAGATCCCATTTGTTCAGGTACATACCTCTTGGGCCCATGAAGTAAGGCCCATTCCTGAAGATCAAGTCATGGTCCTTCTTCTTTTTGAAAATGAAGGCAAAGTATCATTTTCCACAAAAGATTTGCTGAACGTCCCCCTGGATTAGGGTTCTCCAATTTTTGTTCAGCCAGACCTCCATTGAACACGGGGATGGCCAGAGGCCAGTGAAAAATCCAATAAGTCCTCTCTCAGAGAGAGTAACTGCTTTCCTTTTCGAAGCAACAGAGAAGAGCTTCACTTCCGGGACATCTGCTCTCTTAACAAATTGTGAGGATGGGGCCGCGGCTGCCTGAACGGGAGGCAGAGAGGCCACAATGTGCTGAAAATGGTCCTCGACGGACACTGGGTTGGGCGGATCCATTGGCAAGGCCACGGACCTGCAGTGGAATCCCTCTTCACTAGGGTTTAGGGGTCAAACGGGCACTAAGAGCAGATAATAAAAACTATCCAATTCCCCAAATCTATTCTGAAGGAGTCCAAAAAAAAAAAAAAACCTATATCATGCATCTTGGATCCAAGAACCAATATTCATTGCTGTAACTTTCGTCCAGTAGAAAGAATTGCATTGTTTATTTCATTTGAGTAATTTACAATAGATATTAGTTTTCAAGTTAAAAGCAATTTTCTTTTAGTTTACATGTAATTTTCATTTTCAGAATTAAAACGGCCGGCCATTTGCATTTTCGTTTAGTTTGTTTCTCAACCTTCCATTCACGCTTTTACACAAACTGACATTCAACACTCCATTTGCACTATTCGCTCAGATTTCCTTTCAGTCTGTCTTTCATCATTTATTTCAAATTTAGACAAATTTTTTTAGCATTTCCAGTCATTTCTAGAATTGTTAATATTTAGTTTTATACAGATATTTCTAGCATATCTTTAATATTTTCAGAACTGTTAATATCTTTAATATTTCCAGCACACTATATTCAGTTTGGTATCAACTAGTGATTAATTATTTCAAGTTTGGTTAATGATAAAATCCATTTGTATTCAGCATAAGTTTCACAGTTTAAATGAGAAGTAGTTCTTGTTTAAGTATAGCACCACAATTATCTTTTTGTTTATAGCATAAGTAGTTTATGAAATTCCCTTTTAATATTTATAAACTATGAAATCTCTTAACTTGAGGCTGAGTTTTAAATGCTTATTGGTATTTTAGCATTTACTATGGAAATTCATAGATTAAACTATAGTTTTAGTTAAATTTTAAAGTTTGTCATAAGAGTTCATTCATTTGCAAATTTTAAGTGAAGGTGGAATTTGTAATTATAATAAAGATAGGAGTTGTCAATTTTATAGGTTATCGAAATTTTAGTTATTATACTTTTAGTTTAATTTGTAATATGAATTAATTAGTTTAATTTATTTAGTTTGTAAATTGGATCTTTCTTTTTGAGTGTTTTTATTTAGTTTGTAATTGTAATTAAATGTGTAACATTTAATTTGCAATATAATTTGTGATATAGTTTTCAATTGGTAATTTAAATTGTAATTGAATTTGAAATTTGTAATGTAAGATTTGTTTTAAAATGCCTTCTGAATGATAGTTTCGAGTTTTGTATTTATTTAGCATTAGGATCTTAACTATGAATTGAATTAATGATCACTAGATTAAGAATATTAGTATTAAACATTTCAAGTTCATAGATCAGTTGTTGATTATATTAGATTTATTAAACTAGTTTGCTTACATTAGTTTATGATTCCTCGCAAAGTATTTGTTTACGCTTGGTCCTTAGATTAATGTTTTAATATGCTTTATACGATTGCATAGAGTTCGATAACTAGAGTAGGATAGTTGGTTAGTTTGCTCTTTTGAAAATATAGAGTAGCTTCACTCATAGAATAGATAGATTAGTTCCTCTTTTGACTTATAGCCTAATTTCCTGTTTTATAGTAATTAATTTTATGCTTTCTTTCGTAATTAATTTCAGTATTTGCTTTCATAGTTAATCGTATGGTTAATTCGCATCCCTGCATAAGCATATAGTTCATGCATTCATGAAATAGTTTAGTTTATTTGTTTCCTATTCTGAATAGTTAAATTTAGTTTCATTACATTAGATTGCTTTTGGACCAAGTGACCGCTTTCCTAGATTAATTGTTGCAATTTCATTTCATAGAATAGATTAGCATAGTAGTAGACTTATTAATCCATTTCCTTCCTTTATATAATAGATTAGTATAACATTAGATTAGATTTGAATTTATAGTTACTTTTCAAGTTCTTAGTTAATTTTCAGTTTTTATAGATAGATTAAATTCTTGCATTTAACTCATGATAGTCATCCATGTAGATTAAAATCATATAGTTACATGTTAATGCTTCTGCATATTTAGTCAACTTAGGTTAGTTCAAGCCTTCAAATCCTGCACATATTGTGTTTGCATCTCACAAGCTCCCTTCCTGATTTGACAATTAAGTGTTGAATTAAATAGTGCTTATTTTGACCAACAAAAGGCTATATTTTGAAAATCACATTCCTTCCTCATTGATTCAGGAGCCTCCAATTATATGGTTTCATCCAGAGAAACATTCTCTTCATTACACCTTACTGATGGTCTGAGTATTCATATGGGTGATGACACTCAAATTAAAGCTAAAGGAAATGTTTCAATCAAGTTAAACCATGGAGTGTTCAAATATGTACTCTATGTTCACTCGTTAGCTGTAAGTGTGTTATCTTTATACCATATGACACATACTTTCCCACCAAAGAGATTGGTATTTCGTCTTGACTTAGTGGAGATATGAGATATCTCAACTAGGAAAATTTTAGAGAAGGTTGTTGCAAACTATGCCTCCAAGGAATATGAATTATCACACTTTATTCCATACTCATATCCAATACTGTTGTACAGGATTACACACCTAATAACCTAAGGTCTGGGGTTACCAACATACTCAATTAACTTGCAGACAATTGAATTCCAGAGTGCAGTAAAGGAAATAGGAGGATAAGAAAGACTTACTCAATTAATGAAGGTCGATCCTTGCTAGTCCTCTTCTGTTCTACTTCACCTCCAAAGTCTTCAAGGTTGTTCTTCTTTCACTTGTCAAGAGCCAATATTCCAGATATAAAATGATTCATATATATGTAAGCAGGTTAGATAAATCCTATATAAGATGCATAAACATAAACATTTATCAAACCAAGACACATGAAACACATATGGAAGAAGGATTCTCTTTATTATCAATAATGAAGAAGTTCAGATTACAACCCAATGCCTGAGACAATGACTCCTCTGCAACCAAAGGATTCTGAGTTCCACTGCTCCAAAGAAATCCACTGCTCCAAAGAATTCTGTATAAACTCCACCAGCATAACTTTTCTCTCCAAGTGTATCTAACACCCTCCCCAAGGCCTGTATTTATATGGAGGAAATAAGGCAGTTTCGAAGGTTGAGGAGGTTGATACAGTTAAGAGGATTAATGATAAATGGCTTAACTAATCTCAGATCAGCACATGTTTTTATGTTTAAATGTTAAGAGACATATTCGTGGGTATATAGAAGGACAACCCACGAATTATTCGCGACTTGCTATAAGAGCAACCCGTGAATACATCCATTCACGACTTGCAACAACCAACACTCGCGAATGATGCACGAGTTACATATGTAGAGAGTCGCGAATACAACCTAACATAGAAAAATGGCAAAGTAACCAGCTGGATGGAGGAGGAATTTATCATATAGTAAGCCAATCTATAGTGTTTTGGGCAAACCTCTATCCATAGATTTCCTTTTGTGTGCCAACATGAGGGATGTCGGCACTCGGACGGAGAGGTGCGATTCAGGTGTATAACAAATTCTCCCTAATGTGTGAGGTCAAAGGGAAGCGATGGCCGAAAGACATTATAATATTTATCTTTGGAGAACTCAGAAATCAAATGGAACAGAGAGAGTACCTGAAACAAATACATAGTAATGTCATATACTAAGTTACATCTGAGGATGCTATATTCAATTTACTGGAACACTAGCTCCTTTACAATATTTGAGTACATCATATGATACGGGTATAGAACCACATATATTACAAAGGTGGATCGAAGCCACAATATAAAATAATGATGAGTCTTCAAAGATCTGGAAGCTATGTAGATAGATAGAACATAATCTTGTGCAACTTAGTCCATAAGTGAGGAACTAAGGTCTTCATAAAGGATCCCAAAGAACCAGTACAATCCAAGCCATGTGAATAAGGGAAGCTAAAGTTGAACATGGAAATAATTCAACAGTTTGTCAATCAATAGATGATAATCAACAACTGAAGAAAAGGAATTCACCAATGATGAAAAGTGAATCTTGAGGTACCATCGTCAAAACTCTAGGTTTTCGTCATCAGGAAGTGCTGAAACAGAACCCTGCTATGATAGGGAAGGCAATAGATCCTCCAATGGATAACAAGAGTGAATAGGAACTGGGCAAAAGAAGGGAGACACAAAGAGATAACATATATAGCAATGATGGGATCATGCTATAAAAAATACATTGGGAAGAGTCCTTGAATAGTGAGCACACCACAGAGATGATCCAAGGCAGCGTATAACTTATAAAGAGAACAACTAGACTTATCTGTCATGTAGGATACATGATCAGATTCCCCAGGTATAATGGACAAGAGGATGAGTAAGAAACTCAAAGTGATAGCTGAACACAAGTGAACACTGAAACATGGATATCGGAAAACAAAGAGTGTTATGTTCAAGGATGACATGCTGCCATTACTGAAAAAAAGAGAAAACTTCTTCCTTACCTTCCCTGTTAAATTTTAACGAGTCTAGGAAAGTAAACTCAGGACCATCTTCATTTTTGGCAAGCTTGAAGAAAAGAAATAACAATGCTTGATAAAGCACTGATTTGTGGATTTTACGAGCCTGAACTAGTACATGCTTGATGGTGTTTTCATAGTTTAGAGAGTCGAAAAACTCCAAAGAAGACTCCAGGGGGGGTCGTTTTTCGTACAATTTAGTCTCCTAAGGCTGAAAAAGTACAAAACATACCAAAGAAGAACTCTCTTAACTTCCAAAGAAGAAAAGGTGCACCTTTTTCGTACTTAGTCAGGAAGGTCTGAAAAAGGTTAAATTACCACCTACCCAACGCTCCTTCAAAAGCAACATATAGCCTAAGTTTTACGAGTGTGAAGGAAGGCAAGATCACTCGAAAATATCCATTTGATTACGAGAAATGGGGCTTACAACAATAAACTTGATGCCTTGTTCTTTAGAGCATTAGAGGAATTTTGGGGTCTAAAATCGACCTCCTAAGGAAAATAATAAAATAATATGTTGTAGGGTTTTTCCAGACAATCCGCAGTAGAAATTTTTAGGTTGATATTTCGATTCCGAATCTGGAACCATCATCAGGACAAGTAGTCGATTAAAATAAAATAATAGTTAAAATAATAAAATAATATTGATTAATTTTGGAGGAAGAAAGAAAAAAACTACTTTTTGTGTTTGTATTTTCGACACATCTCCTTGTGTTTTTACTCAAATTTTGATCGGGAGAGCTTGTTGGATGCGGAATTTGATTCCGCATCCAACGAGTACCCACAATCCATACTTTTGATGGACCCCGCTACCCCAAAAACAAGAAATACCTGAAAAAACGTGATGATGACATTATCATCAGATTTTTTCAGGTATTTCTTGTTTTTGGGGTAGCGGGGTCTGTCAAAAGTATGCAGTGTGGGTACTCGTTGGATGCGGAATCAAATTCTGCATCCAACGAGCTCTCCCGATCGAAATTTGAGTAAAAACATGATGAGATATGTCGAAAATACGAACAAAAAAAGTAGTTTTTTTTAATGACAAATATGTCAATTCAACCATTATGGTTGACTTATTTTATTGAAATTCTATTGGTTCTTGAATTCCAAATCACAAAAACTTATTTTGGAATGTTTTCTTATAAGGCTCATTTTAGACCCCAAATTTCCTCTAATGTTTAACGAGCATGACAAAGACATTAAGTACACTCGAAATATTTTTCACGTTTTGGTCCAGAGCACGAAAAAAGAGAAAACTATTCTCATACCGGGGGTTCCTTTTCTGTAAGTTGAGTCCCTCGGGTTCGGAAAAGAGATAAAACTATGTCTGAGAATACTCTTCTCAATTCAAAAGAAAAGAGAGGGATCCTTTCTCGTATTATTCCACATGGTCCAAGAAAGCGATAACCTACCACCAATGTGGATGCGCATTCACATATTCTTAACGAGCCTGAATGGACAAGTTTACTCGGTAGTCAAGTCTATTTTTAGGAGTCAGAATTGGGCCTAAAGAAACTCATAATCTTTCCCGTGAAGTTTTAACGAGTCTGGAAAAGTCAACTCGTGACCTCTTTACTGTTTTTAACGAGCTCGAAGGAGAGCAGAAAGAATGCTCTAAATGCGAGGAGACGAGTGTCATAGACAGACGAAACTAGTTCCAAGCCCAAGGAACAAACCTATGCATAATTCAAGGAAAGTGAGCAAGGTAAGGACACTCGGGGAACTTCTTCTCAAGGTAAAGGGTGTCAATTTGCAAAGGCAAAATGATACAAGGCTTAGCGACGATGAGAACAAAGATGAGGGATTATACAACGAGCTAAAAGCGTGGAAGCCGACATCAGGGTCAAAAGCATGAGCAGGGAACATGTAAATGCAATTACAGCTTGAAAAACAAGGTGAGGCCAATAAACAGTTGTGAATCCAACTAAAATCCCTGTCTCCAAGAAAGAACAACATCAGGATCATATTCAGGAGGAACGATCCGATGCAGGTCACTTTGGTAGAAACACATGTGACTTTGCTATCTTCTATAAAAGGTAAAGTCAAGGCATAATCAACCGAAGAGGATTCTATAGAACCAAGGATCGAGGGTTTATAATCAATAAGATCGACCTCAGAAAGAGAGAAAAAATCAACAAAGGATATAGAGTCTGTAGGAACAAACTCAGTATCACAAGAGTTGAAAAATTCATAAGAAAAATCAAACTCATCAGGATCACTGACTTGCTCTTCGAAAAAAAGAATGAACAAGACCAACATCAGAAGAAAGGTCAGGTTTACTAGGAAAATCAGGGTTAGACTTAGTCACAACTGAACCAACATCCAAAAGAAGGTCAGACTGTATCAAAGACTTTAGGAAGACTTCATCCGAAGGAAGGAGATCATCCGAGATAGGACACATGTCTAAAATTTCAAATGGATCAACAGAGTGGAGAGTAGGCTCTACAGTCTATATAGGATGACTCACCTGGTCAACTGCTAGGACCAAGTCCCAAGAAGGTAAGCATGAAAACAGAGGCTGCTTCTCAGTAGCAATTGAACACAAAGGGCATGAGGCCACATAGTTCACCTGTGGCGGGGTAGTGTCTATAAAAACACTGGGAATCAATAAAGGAAAGACTTGGTCTTTAGTTGGGTCAGGAGAAGGATCTAGAAAATCCAACTGATCAATAGTGACAATTTCTTCGCCATGATTAAAGTACATCACACGAAATAATGTTGACACCACAGCTTGCATGGCATAGACATAATCACGTCCAAGGAGCATATTAAAGTCCAAAGGGTCTTCTATCACGACGAATTCAACTAAGATGGTCTTCCCACCCAACGTAACAGGTGTTTGAGTAAGAATTCCCAAGGCTATACAAGTTCTTCTATCAAACGCTAGTAACCGACTAGTATTCGACACAAGGATGGGAGATCCCATACCTCTCCAAGCATGAGCAGACAAAATAATAACTGAGGCTCCTTCATCAACAATACAATGAGCAATTGTATAGGGTTCAACTTTGACCTTTATCTGGAAAGGTGCGTTGGAAGGAAGGCGCGCCTCAACTAGGCTATCCCAATCAAAGGAAGTAATTTTAGAGCTTGGTGGGGGTTGATCCGAAACAAGTTCAGTGCCCCCTTGTTCAGTAAGTTCTGAACTGGCAGTGAAGAAAAAGTGACTAATAGACACTTCACTCTCCAAAGGAAAAGTGGGATTGATCGATACGGGGATCGATTCAACCGCTTCATGAAAGTCACTCTCCAAAGGGAGAGTGGGATTGACCAAAGATGACGTTGGTTCAATCAAATTAGGATCACTCTTCAAAATAAGAGTGGGATCGACCATATTTGATATTGGTTCGACCACTTGATCAACCAAAGGCTGAGTAGGTTGTTGAGAAACTATAGGTTGTTCAGGAGAACGAAATCCTTGAGTCTTGGACCACACTCTTTGCACCTCTGCGATAGCAGGGCATAGATGAGTAAGATGATCTCCCTCGCATAGCATACAAGGGAACTTAAGTTTGCACTTCGAACGACCAGTTTTCTCAATGGTGTCAACATGACTAGCATTGGATGACTGTTTGCTCTCAACATGACCTATAGAGGATGAGAGTTTGCCCCCAGCATGAGCTACAGAGGCTGGGTGACCGGGTCCAACCTGACTAAGAGAGGTTGGTTGTTGAAAATCTTCAAAATGTTCAAAAACAGGATGACCATGAACCCAAACTCTTCACACCTCCGCAATAGAAGGGCATTTATAAGTAAGGTGGTCTCCCTCACAAAGCTTACAAGGAAACTTGGGCTTGTGTTTTGAACGGGTAGTGTTTTCAACAGTGTCAACATGACTCGCAGTGGTTGACGGATTGTCTTCAGCATGAACCATAGAGGCTGAGAGACTGCCCCTAGCATGACTTGCAGAGGCTGAGAGACTGGATCCAACATGACCTGCAGAGGTTGGATGGGCACCGCCAACATGAACAACAAAGGTTGAATGGGTTCCATCAGCATGAACACTAGAGGCTGAGTGACTGGATCTGACATGACCTGGAAAGGTTGGAAGGATCCTACCAGCATGAACTACAGAGGCTGGGTGGTGAGGTTCAACTTGACTTGCAAAGGTTGAACGGGTGCCCCCTTTCTTATGTTCTTTCTTCCTATTCCTCCTTCTTTTACTCCTTTTAGACTGTCAGTTACTAGTATCAGTACTTTCACCGCATGAGGTAGAAAGAGGAGGAGAATCAACTACAGGTGAAGGGGAAGAAGTGTTTTGATGCCCTTGATATAAGGAGCTTGCTTGAGAAGAATCAGGAGCATTCAGGATAGATGGAGTGGAAAAAAACCATACCAGGATCCCTAAGGTGAATCCAGGGAGATTTAGGGTGGCCATCAAGGGAACACCAACATTCCCCGTGAGAGGAATAGTGCAAGGAGTTCCCAACATGGGGATCTCTTGGTTGGTGTTCGAAGGGGTGTTAGCCATAGTTTCAAACTAGGAGACAAAGTTTGAGGTTGATAGTCAACCAAAATTACAAAGCACACACCTAAAGGCACACTAAGTACAGACAAACCACACAACACTCACTAAAAATTCCTAAATCCAAACAGACAAACAGGTATAAGATATACTTTCCAGAATAAAGCTGATAGACAGTTACTTGGTGTCCCTATAGATGTTCTTAGGCACAAGCGGAGGAATCACCCACCGCCCTCCCACACTTTCTACCGGGGTTACCTTCCAAGCCCGTCCAAGGTCAACTAGAAATAACCTTCTGGTGTACCTGTGTATGAACCCTAGATGTCAAGAGACTAAAGGCTACCTTGGCTATACCAACAGTCTGGGGGGACAGTTGCAAGCTGGACTCGTATGCATGGGCAGGGTAGCTGAGCCCGAAACTATATCTAGGACAGAATCCCCAGATACGTAAAAGTCTTGAGTTATGCTTTGACAAGGATTCTGAGGGTTATCTCCTCTGTCCAAGCCTCCAGGCAGCCTCGTGCTTAACTCCCGTTTGAGAGGAGCTTCCCAGATACAGTCGATAAAGTCAAGGATTTACCTAGTGATTAGCCAACTACGTCTAAGATTTAACACTTGTGGGGAGTTTAAACTCCCTATCCCACAAGTCTAGCCTAAGCTAGTTGGTGTATGACCATATAGAATAAAACTTACTTGTAATTTTTAAATTATATCGTTTATTTTAAGGGCTTTTTTTAGTCAGAGGGTAAATGGCATGAAACTTATGTGGTGTTTTGACTCAAAGCTGAAACAAAATGACTAAGCAAAGAGAAATGAAATGCAAAAAATAAAAAACTATTCTCTTTATTTTTCAAATAGAAACTTGAAAACCACAAAAAAACAAATTCTTTTTTATTTTTATTTTTCAAAAACAATGATATGCCATGCAATCTAGACTAAAAACCTAATCTATATGCATATACAGCAAACATGTGTTTTTGTCTTTTTCTTTTATAAATGCAAAATAAAAATAACCTATCAACTAATGCAAGCAAATACTGAAATCAAAGCAAATAGACAACTACTCTACACCCCACAAACAAGCCCTAGGTTTCCCTAAAGTTAGATATCAACCTCACTTGAAAAGAAGGCTTACAAAGGTAAACAAGCCAACAACTTTGGAATGAAGAGACTGAGCAAAAATATTGACATAAACAAAGGTCAAGAAGTTCCAAGTATCAATCTAAACCTACAAACAAAGGCTGCTCAATACCTTGTCCAACAAGGTCAAGCCAAAGAAGCAGGTAGGGGGGGACAAGCATCAAAAACAAGTATAGGTTCTTTTTTTAATTTTCTTTTATAAATGCAAAAGAAAAACTACCTACAAACAAAAGTATGCAGATAACAAGAACAAAACAAAAGGAACTTTGCTAGACAACCACCAAACAAACTCTAGAATGCCCTAAAGTCAGTATAAACCCTACTTGGAAGGAAGGCTTGCATAAGAGACAAGTCAACTACTTTGGCATAATGAAGTTAACCAACAAAATAAGAAGGAAACCAACACCAACAAGCTTCTGAAATCAAACCAAGGTCACTAACAGAGGCTGACCAGAAACATAAGCCAAAAACCATACCAATCAAAGGAGGCAGGGGGAAAGAGCAAAGAGCAAACCCTAATGCTATAAAAACTTACAACAAAGACAAAGAACAAGCAACAAGGATGACTCTAAATCCCAAGAGTCATGCACCTAGGATGCACTGTACTTGAGCAAACTTGAATCAAATAAACTGTCTAAAAGTAACAAACTAAAGCAAACTGGCTGACAGAACCAAAAGACAACCAACTATTAATTCTTGCACATGATCTAGGAACTAGGAATCAAAATCATCAAAGAATTATTAACAAATACTCATAAATAGGAAAATAACTGGAACCAGAATAGGTTTCCTCTCTGTATATTTTATAAAAAAAAATGGGTTACAATTCCCATGCAGAGCAATAGCTTAACTCCATGAAGAATTCGAATACCTAAGGGACAATTCGATTCAATGAGTGAGTCTAGCTTAACTGACTCTTTGCCATGCAATCTCACTCAGTTAACCACTTGAACAAAACCCTAATTGACTCACCAAACCCTAACTGAAGTCGGAGTGCAATAAATGACTGAATCTCAACTGAAGGAGATAAAACACATGTCATAGTAATCCAACCATCAAGTGCTAGTCCTGCATGACTCCAGTAAACCCTGATGAGGTTAACTGAAGCTGAACTGACCATCAGAAGTTGGTGGAGGCGCCTTGTTGACTCCAATTCATTAAATAATATTAAATAATCATTAAATAATATATTTAATGCATGGAGGTGCCTTAACCGACTATAACTGAATGGTTGAACTGAAAGTAACCACCAGTTAGCAATTAGGTGCATTAATGTCACATAGATCACCCCTGAAGTGCTCCAGTTAGCCTCCTTGACTGTAGGAGAAGGCTAAGTTATCCTCCTTGACTGTAGGTAGGTGTGGGAGTGACTGGGATGATGGTAATTAATTCTCCATTGATGTCAATTAAACTTAGGATAGTGGTTTAAATAGGCCAATTTGACCGAAAGAGTGTGTATGATGGTAAATGTCTCCAACACCCCCCCTTAAGCTATACTCAGGAAGAGTTAGAAAACATATATGCATGAAAATTCTAGGGCCCTGGCAACAAAGGCCATAGGTCACCCTGTACAATAAAGCAACTGAAATAGTGAGGAAAAGAGGGAAAACCCAGTGGGAAAACCCCCCCCTCAAGCTGAACACTGAAAGTAGTCTGGATCACCCTGATGAACTCACCCCCAACAATGAACGAAGGTAAGTGAACTTCTTTTCTGAAAAGCTCTTGGTGAAGATGTCTGCAATCTGCTCATTAGTCGGGCAGTATTGCAGAATGATGGTCCTGTCATGCACTAGCTCCCTGATGCAGTGCATGTGAATCTCTACATGTTTGGTCCTCTGCTTGGTAACTGGATCCATGGATATCTTAATAGCACTCTGATTGTCATAAAAGAGGACAGTGGACAAAGTACTACCAAGATCAAACTCTGAAAGAATGGCTTGCAACCAAACGGCCTGGATGCAAGCATTAACCACTCCTCGATACTCGGCCTCTACTGAAAATACTGCTATGGCAGCCTGCTTTTTTCTTGACCAGCAAATAGGGCCACCACCAAACATGAATACATATCTGGAAGTTGAATTCCGATCAATAGAATCACCCGTCCAATCGGAATCTGTGTATCCAACCAGCTCTAGCTCGGAGTCTGCAGCATAGTGAATGCCGTAGGTCCTGGTTCCCTGAATTTACTGGAGGATCCTCTTGGCTTCCTTCCAATGAATATCATGAGGCTGATGCATGTATCTTGATACAGCATTCACGGCATAACAAATATCAGGCCTAGAATGTGTCAAGTACAATAAGCTACCAATCAGCTGTCAATAGATAGTGCAGTCCATGGGAGGTGTGCTTTTTCCTTCTTCAAGGCTGATCCATGAAAGGAAAGGGAATGGTATAGGCCTATATTCAGCCATGTTAAACTTGACTAACAGGTCTGAAATGTATTTTGACTAAGTGACCATAATCCCATCAGAATTTTGCTCGATTTCGAGCCCCAAAAATTGTTTTAGAAGCCCCAAATCACTCATTTCAAAGTCATTGTGGAGAGTAGTTTTGATGGCTGAAATGGAGGCAATTGTGCTACCTGTGATCAGTAAGTCATCAAAATATAAAACAATGATAATTAGATGACCATCATGCTGCTGTAAATACACATTTGGATCTGATCTACATCTCTGAAAGTTTTGCGAGAGAAGGAAGGCATCCATCTTGGAATACCACTCTCTTGTGGCCTGTTTTAAACCGTATAGTGACTTCTTTAGCTTGCAAACCAAATATGGATCAGTGATATATCCCTCAGGCTGCTTCATGTATATCTCCTCATGAATATCTCCATGCAGAAAGGCTGACTTAACATACATGTGATGCACCTCCCAGTGCTTGGATGCGGAAATAGCCAAAACAAGGCGGATGGAGTCCATTTTTACAACCGGTGCAAAGGTCTCATGGTAGTCCACTCGTTGGACCTGAGAGAAACCTTTTGCTACCAAAATTTCCTTATATTTGTAGGTGCTTCCATCAGAATCAACCTTTGTTCAAAACACCCACATGCATTGAGCCAATTTCCTTCCCGCGGGAAGAGAAACTAGCTCCCAAGTAGTGTTTTTCTGGAGAGAATTCGTCTCTTCATCCATGGAAACTTGCCATATCGGATCATTCCAAGCATGGTAGTAGGATTTTGAATCTGAAATAATCATCAAATATCAAGTTTTGGACATCAAAATATCAGAACAAGAGAGTGCAATACCTGCTCTTTGGAAATCAGACCGGGTTCTCCTTGGATCATCCGGATTTCCAATGTTGTCTCCTGCGGAGGAGAGTGTCTGTCGGGCCCATGTAGGAAGATGATTCTGCACTTTAGGTTCTGATTCAGTATTTGATGTTTTCTGCACAATGATATCAGAAATTAGAGGATCCAAATTAGGGTCATCATCCCCAATTTCATCATCCAAATATTCAGTGGAATAGGAAGAAATTTCAGCAGTTTTCTCCTCCACTAGTTCCACCTCCTGAAGAGGCTCATCGAACTTGACACTTCTATCGATGATGATATGTTTGGTCTTGATATCCAACTGCTTGAATCCTTTAAATTCATAGGGATATCCAATAAACAGACATTCGATGCTCTATGGTTGCAAAGCCCTTCTTTTATCAAGCAGAATCCGGGCCCATGCAGTGGACCCAAACACCCGTAGATTCGACACATCTGGCTTGTGTCCAAAGTATGCTTCGAAAGAAGTCTTTCCTTTCACAAATGAATGTGGCACCCTTTTATGAATGTATGTTGCATCATTCATGGCTTCAGCCCACAAATTTTCAGCAAGTTTCTTTGACTCCAACATACAGGTGGTCATCTCTTTGAGAGACCGATTCTTCCTTTCTGCTACTCCATTCTGCTGGGGAGTGTAGGGAATTGAATGTTGGACCTGAATACCACTTTGGGAGAAAATAGATAGGAACTCATTACTAACATGCTCCCCTCCATTATCAGACCTCAATATCTTTATCTTTATCCCAGAGGCATTTTCGATCAAAGCCTTCAATTCAGAAAATTTCTCACATACTTCTGATTTCTTTTTGAGAAAGAAAACCCATGTATACCTTGAAAAATAATCAATAAAGGTAAGGAGGTACCTTTATCCATTCATGGATGTGACAGGCATTGGACCACTGATATCATAATGTATCAGCCCCAATATGATTGTAGCTCGGTTTGCCTTCCCCCGATCGAACTTGTGCTCAGGGTGCTTTCCAATCACACAACCCTTGCAGACTCCCGTGGTTGCCTTGATGACTGGGAGGCCTTCAACCATGGAATTTTTCTGTAATTGCTGAAAATATGTGAAATTAAGATGGCCAAACCTTTCATTCCACAGCCTGCTAACCTCATTTCCATGAGTTAGCAAAGCGGTGGGCTTTTCATCCACAACAAAGTGAGAGAACTCATAGGCTTTTGCATGATGATTTGCATGGCCTTTTGCAATGAGTTTCCCGGATGCAATTTTTGTTATCTCAACATCATTTGGGCTGAAAGAGACCCTCTTAGACATTCCTGTATGTTTCATTTTATAGACACTAAGGATATTTGCTTCTAGATATGGTATATATAAAACATTAGAAAAAAAACCATTTTCTAGATTTACAGTACCTTGTCCTTTGGAAATGATGGTGGAGTCATCTCCCAAGTGGATGGGAATGGATTTTCTGGTCTCCAAGGATGAAAAGGAGTCTTCTTCAACCATCATGTGATTTGAAGCTGTCAATCAGCAGTGATTTGGACTTCGAAGTGCTTTCCATGAGGGCATGACCTTTCTCATGCTGTGGTTCCCGATCTTGGTGATCTCTCCTCCGAAAGCTCTCTGGAAGATTGATGTGATTCCTCTCAAGGAGAGAGGTTGCTTCATCAATATTTTTCTTCATGTAGGCATGTTCAGGTTGAAAACCCTTCTCGCAGTAAGAACACCTGATTCTTTCTTTCCCATTGTGCCCTTTTCCTTTGTTCTTCCTTGAACTGGAAGATTCATCATGTTGCTGATTTTCAAATCTAGGTTTTGGAGCATCAAATTTAGTTTTCTGATTTTTTGCTTCTTTCCTTTACCCTTCACATCTTTGGGCCCCATGACATGGAGGGCTGGA